>CAUYQG010108780.1:0-15567 GCA_963574415.1 Tarsius wallacei
GAATAAACTGTGGTACAACCAGACAATGAAATAATATGAAGTCTATCTGAAAAGACTACTACATACTATGGGATTGCAACCGTATGACATTCTAGAAAAGGTAAAACTCTGGAGAGAGACAGTAAAAGGATCAGTAGTTAACAGGGACAAGAGCAGGGAGGGATAAACAAGCAGCTCACAGAGGATTTTCAGGGCAGTAAAACTATTCTGTATACTACTATAATTGTAGATGTGTTTTATACATTTTATTATACATTTGTCCAAACCCACAGGGTGTACAATACCATGAGTAAATTAATGTAAACAATGGACTTGTGGTAATTATAATGTGTCAATGCAGGTTCATCAACTTCAAAACTGTACCCCCTCTGTTAGGGGTGTTCATCACAGAGGAGGTTAGGCATGTGTAGAGACAAAGGACAGTATGAGACACCTGTACCGTCTTCTCAATTTTGCTGTGAACCTAAAATTTCTCTTAAACAACAGTCTTGTATTAAAAAAAAAAAAAAAACAGGCACAAAAGAATAAATATCATACGCTTTCACTTATGTGAAATATCTCAAAGAGGCAATTTTATAGACAAAGAACAAAAATTAGAAGTTACTAGGGTCCAAAGGGGAATGGGGGATAGAAGGATATTGCTTATTAGGTACAGGGTTTCTCTCTGAGATGATGAAAACTTTTGGAAATAGTGGTGAAGTTTGTACAACATTGTGAATATAATTAATGCCACTTTATGGGACACTCAAATTGACTTAAATGGTAAATTTCATTTTACAAATACACACACACACACACACATATAAATACACACATAACCACAAGAGATGAGAAAAAATTAAAAAAGGAAAAATAACCTGTAAAACATCAAGTGACATTTCCCTAGAAATTCTTCTGTAATCAATTAAAAAGAATGAGGCCTAAAGTCAATGCCTAAGGCAGCTCATTGACCTTGAATCCTCAACTTCCCACCTGCTTTACTATGCCTTTTGAAAATCTTTGCACGGCAGTCCTTCGGCCATGTTTTGAGTGACATTATATGCCTCATACTCTTGAAGTAGATATTAATAAAACATTCTGTGTGCTCATCCTCTGCCTTGATCATTGCTGCTGCTTAAGTTTTGTGTGACCAAAATGCCGAATTGATTGCATGTGTTAATCCAAGGGCAGGTTTGGAATTCATCCTTGGTAAGGAGATATCTACGTGCAGGTCTGTCCCTTGGTTGGACAGGAACTTCTGTGAGGTTTGGCAGGTGAAACTCTCCCTGTGTATTCTTTCATCCTCCTACAAACAAATACCTTTGATCCATCCTTTGTTTCTACACATGTTTAGACAGTGTGCTAAGGTTTTTTGAATAGGATCTTGGAAATTGAAAGATAAAAATTCAACTCCTGGCTTTGGTACAAGGCAAAGGATCGTGGAAAACAAAACAAAATATTTATTTATCTTGGCCCTGATGGACTTTTTGCTAAATAAGTGTTTTATTTAGATTCGTGATTGGTAAAATGTGTGAGCCGTGGAAATCCTTGTCTATGTAAATAAACAATAGTGAGTTGACTCTGCTTGACATTTCCTGATTCCCTTTTTTTCACCTATGAAGAAAATAGGGAGAAAACACTGGATTCAATCATATTTAATTGTGTTTACTTTTATGTAGCAACCCTCTTGAGAACTGATCTCTGATTGTCTTTATTATATATTGAAGATACACACATACACACACTCATTAAAGATATCACTGAGAAAAAGAAATCAATGTAATATTTATTATTTTTTATTAAGATGACATTTACATAAAATACATTGTTTTAAAACAAATAATTGAGTGACTTGCAATACATACATGATGGTGCACAACCACCAATTCTATTTAGTTCTAAAACATTTTAACTATACTTATCATTTTTAAATAACTGTTTTCCGGTTTATTAAACACTATAATTTTAAGTAATGTAAAAATGGGTAATGATGGCAATCAAAATTTTTTTTATTCTTAAATTTTATTTTAATTTTTTATTTTAAAATTATGGTGTACAGCTAAGGGTTAGGTATACAAATACTCATTGTGCAGCTACCCTTGTCGATGAGGTGTGCCCCCCCTTCCCCGGGCAGATATTGACTACCGTTAATCCCACCTCCCTGCCCCTCCCTGCCTCCCCCCACCGTAGTTTCCCACCACTGTCAATCCTTTTCTTATAGTATTAAGGTAGTTGTTCAAGGTCCACTTATGAGTGAGAACATGTGATACTCAGATCTTTGTTTCTGTGAGAGATCACTCAGTATTATAAACTCTAATTCCATCCAGGTTGCTGTGAAATTCATGATTTTGTTCTTTTTTATGACAATCAAAATTAAAACAACCTGGATGCTATAGCAGAAAGCTAGAATTAAAATTTTGGAGCAGGCATATGCATGCACATTTGTACAAATATTTATTTGATATTATGCATCACCCATTATTGGGTTGAAAGATTACAAGAAACAAAATGGACATCCTAGCTTATTTGAATGTTCAAGTTCAAATAGTAGTTCAGAGACAGAAATATAGCAATATCTGTGATCTATAGGAATACATGCTATTGCCAAGAAGCAAGAACAGTATTTCTAAAGCAAAGGAAAACTTAGGTCCTCAGGTCCCCTTAACAGCCATTGGTGTAAACGAGATATTATACAACTGAAATATGGTTTTATTTAGAAGCCCAACATGAATGCCCAAATTTCTCTTAAATGAAATAATATTAATGTATGACTCCCAAGAATGCTGTATGGCCCTTCTCCTAGGACACCATGACACTTTTCATATTTAATAAAATGGTGACATAAGTAGGACCAGATGCAATTTTCATGCAAAATTATACAGAACTTTGAAGGAAGCACTGAGAATTAACCAACATGTCATCAAAAGAAAGAATAAAATATGAAGAGTTCAAAGAACCGAGTATCACTTGTTCTCATTCATAAGCGGACCTTGAACAATTATTGTAATACTATAAGAAAATGATTGGCAACAGTGGGAAACTATCAGGAGGGGGGCGGGAAAGCAGGATTGGCAGTAGTGGGAATCTGCCTGGGAAGAGGGGGCACACCTCATCAACAAGGGTACCTGCATAATGAACACTTGTGTACCTAACCCTGAATTGTACCCCACATCTTTAAGATAAAAAAAATTAAAAGAAACAAATATGAAGAGCTATTTATTTGTATATAATAAAAATATTTAAGCCTACGTGTTTAAGGATTTCTGGAGCACTATTGGGCCAGTTCCATTAATATTTATTATTATTATTATTATTATTACTATTTTCTTACCCCATAATGTTACATGGGTTCAATTCTAAAATTTAGCTCTTGCTATGGTGCTCTCAATTTGCTTCACTTCATTTACAAATCTAGATCCTATACTTAATTCCTTCTCCTTCCTCAGTGGAAGCCATTGGGATAATTTAGCTTATCTCCACATTATAGTTATGGATGCATGTCTGAGAGCAAATTCCCAAGATAAGTCCCCTGAGCAGTCAATTTGTTTGGTTTCCATGCACGGCATCTTCTCTCTTCTGGCCTGTTATTGTGTCACATATGATCAATTTTTGTGAACATATATCTATCTGACCCAAATATTAAGAGATCATTATATCATACTTTACACAAGTCTCATAAGAGGGTATTCTAATAAATCGTCAATGCAGAGAAATTTTTTTACCACATTACTTAATTGTGCTATTTTCAGACCAATTGCATAACCACTAATAGGTCACTTGCTCCCATGTTCTTGGACATAAAATGCCAATAGCTGGTCTATATTGATAAAATTTCTTTGTAATGAATTTCAAATTTTCATTCGGAAATTCTAATTCAGAAACCAGACAGATAACCTACTTTCATGGAAAGGCAAGAGGTGGCAGTGGAGATAGTGGCAAATTAGAAAGTATACATTGAGTGGTACCTTTCACCCAGTTTATATGAATGGTTGCTCTCTGGAAACCATGTCAAGTATTTCCACATTTTTAAATCTAATCATTACAACAAGCCTAGATATCCTATTTCTTTAAGAATTCTCCTACCACTTGGGAGGCTGAGGTGGGAGGATCACTTGAGGCCGTGAGTTCAAGACCAGCTTGAGCAAACAGTGAGACATCCATCTCTAAAATAATAAAAAATACAATTTAAAAAGTTGCCAGATGTGGTGGTGCATTCCTGTAGTCCCAGTTACTCTGGAGACCACAGCAAGAGGATTACTTGAGCACTGGAGTTTGAGACTGCAGTGAACTATAATCATGACACTCCACTCTGGTGTGAGTGACAAAGATCCTACCTCTATAAAAAAAACAAAACAAAACAAAACAACAACAACAACAACAAAAATCTCTTAAATTTTTAATTGCTGGCTTACATATTTTTAAAACACTGTACGCAAATAAGAAAGATAATTTGGATTTGTTTCCCTGGACATTAACTTCTAGTTTGCGACTTTAACTCTATTTGGCTTATGTTACTTTCTTTTCATCATGCATGATATTTTTACAACATACTTTTGTAAATTTTACCGTAAACTAGTCATTGTCAATGAACATCACTAGGTCAAAAGTCCTAATGCTTTCTCTCCTGAAATTACTGAAATAGCTATTGAGTTATCACTTACAAACAGTAGGAATATATTATAAATTAAAACTCCTGATAACTTAGCCCAAGGGAATCAATTATGTGGATTCTAGGTGCTACAAGACAATGATAGTGAGGAAGTACTTGGGGTGTGGGATATTAGGGTTTTAAGCTTCTACGCATAATAGTAAAATTTGCATAATAGTTTATATTTTATGGCACAACAGTAATGAATTTGGTACACAGAAAAACTCATGTAAAGAGCTACAATTGTCTTTATGAACTTTGACAAAGTGAAAAATAGACTCAAAGGCTTGGATAATCTTATATAGATTTTTAAAAAGCAGCAGGAGAAACAAATAATCATGGCCTGACTTCATTTGAAACATATCCATTTTCATATACCTCCCCTAGGGAACTGGCTAAACAATGAATTGACACAGTTACTATGAAACATAGTATATTACACCTGATTGTGGTGCCTCTAAAAATCACTTAGAGATGAAGGAATCCTTGGTATTATCACTTCTAACACTTCAGTACTGAGGGGAATTCTAAGAAAGAGGACCACAGAGTGGACTGACAATTGCCCCTGGCAATTATCATGCAGTTTTGGCAACTTACAACTGGGCGCTGTCCTGAGACCCATAGATAAGGTTGACCAAGAGCAATTTCTTGATTGTGTAACATGTGTGAGTGCAATCACATAACTTCCTCAAGACAGAATGCGGATAGGGTACATTTTGTTCATATGTGAGAGATAACTGGTACACTATTTTAAAGGTTCACCTAAAGGAAATAAAATGATTTTTGCTCCTAAATTGATTATGGTTTGATTTCTGTTACACGGGCTCTTCTAACCAATGGTCTGAAAGAGATATTTGGCTTTCCAAATTCCCCTTGCCTTTGTTCATGGATTTCACATGTTGTAGAAATTGGGGGATTTTCTAAGGCAACTTTTCTAAGGCAACAGTGATTTTAGTTGGCCTTTAGGGAAAGCATAAACTTTTGCTTTGTGTTTTGTTTTGTTTTCTTTTTCCTTCAACCCTTGCAGGAAGAAATTCTGGCATTGTACTCACAGGTGAAGGTCTGACCTTTACAAAGAGCTAAAAGTTGTTTCAATCCCATGGCCCATAGACATACACCTGTGAGATTCTCCAACACTGAAGGCTTATATTTTTCCAATAGATGTTGGTTAAAGACTTGCCCAAAGCCTTTTTCTTTCTGGGGTGGGCCTGAAGTCTATGAGAACCAGGAAGAAAGTCATGTTGGTCCCAGAGGAAAGCATCCATGGAGTGAATGGCTTAGTTTCTACTTTATAAGATAAGGAGAAGATACCTTTTTTTATTTCTACTCTTTCTTAGCCTCATTTTTCTGTTTCTTTTCTGTAGGATATTGTAGCAAATTGTTAAAGGCCATGTAAATAAAATGTAGGTTTAAGGAGAATTAGCAAGACAATACTAAATATTTAGTCAAAAGGAGTCCTTATAGATTTGAGTATCTCACAGGGTTACAATTCGCAGGCAGGAGTTTGGGATTAAAAAAATATATATATAGCAATACACAAAGTAATTTTCTCTAGACTTTTTCGCTGTGCATACAGGAATATTCCTGTATGTTTTGTAGTATTCTAGAATTATATTTACCATATTTTTCTATATTAAATAGAAGAAAGGGATAGATTAGTAATAAATGAGCAGACAGACATGAAGTCTTAGATTTTGTAAAGTAGGCTTATTCCTCAAGTGGTTGTCTTGAAGTCCTGGGCTGATGCTATCCCCTCACCTTAGCCTCCCAAATTGCTATGAATACAGGCGTGAGCCACTGTGCTCAGATCTGTTTCCACAAACGGTTGTCATAGCTGCCTTTAACTTTGGGCAAATGCCACAGAAAATTTTTGTTCGGTATTTATTCTGGAAACCATCTAATTTTAAAAGAATATAAGTCCAGTGTTCAAGTTAAATTGGGCTTGCATGGAACCTCAATTTGCAATGGCAACCACACTTCTCATGAGCAAATTTATGCATTGAGAAAGGATATTGAATTTTGTACCTAAGGTAATTAGTTTTTGGTAGAAATGGGGATCTTTTTCTGGAGATGCATTTGCAATGTTGATACCATTATATGTGAAGCATAGTGCTATATCAATATATTTATAGCTATTTCAATTTTTATATTTGGTGCTGGAATTGGAGAGGAGGTGACTCGCTTTTGAAAATATGGATTCTTGAGGCTAATATTCATATCCTGACACACATTATTCACTATCATATTTAGACAAACATTACTGATTCTCTGGAAGTTAGAGATATGAATCTTTTCAACTTCAGCATATTTATCTCTTCTGATCCATTCTAAGGCTTCCAAAAAAGATATCTGTTGTCAATTTTTTTTTCAAAATAATTATAATAATTTTTCTTAGGTTTTTCTATTAAGACAATATATGATACTTTCTTCCTAGAATGATTTTTTCCTAGAATGTCTTTTTTTTCTTTTCTTTTCTTTTTCTTTTTTTTTCTTTAGAATCTGCTTCAACCATTCAAATTTAATCAGAAATTCAGATACTCAAAATATAGTTATCTCTTTATTTTCTCTCCAATCGCAAATATATGCAAGAACTTACCCATAACACAGCTGAGCTATTACCAATGTCCCTGGCCACCAGTTATTCCTCACCCTCCATTTTGACGACTCACCAATTCTACTGAGCTCTGTTGCCTATAAAAAGATAGCAGCATAAATCAGAAATATTCCCTATTCCCCATGGAGCCAGATTCCTGAGATAGACTGATCAAGGTCAGAGATTACATTTAGAATGCCAAGTTTAGGGGTAAAAATATTGCCTATTCTGGATGGAAACTGTTTCATGCTAAGTCAAAGCAAAAACTTCTAAAGAAATAAGAAAGAAAATGTGTTGCAAAGAGTTGTACAGATAGGAATGAGGTTTTAAACAAGAAAATTGAAGGGAAAAAAAAAGATAAAGGGGCAGAGTTTCTGTTCCCTGGTAGACATGCCAAAGTACTAACCAAAGCAACATCACTTCTTTGATCCATTCACCTCTGGCTATAATGATGCAAAATTAAGATGAAGGTGTTGACTTGAGAAAGTTTGGTGTAAATTTATCAGTATGCATCTGCAACCCACTTTGAAGAAGAAGTTGCAATAGATGTCACTTATTAATTTTTATATTCTGGCTTTATTCTGACATGGATTCTAGATCATCGGTTGTTACAAGAGAATAGAAAGGACAATAGCAGAAATAAGCAAAGAAACAAACAAATAAAACAGAGGAGTTTCCCTCCACTTCAAGAGCGCATATATGCCTAAAAGGGACAAAAGAGTATGGATGTCACTGTGCCATTAAGAGTCATCTTACCTAATCATTAGGGTCATGAAGCTATTGCCCATTTTTTTTTGTCAAATCATAACATTTACTTGTTTCACAAGATGATTTACTTCATGTTATTACTATTTAATTAATTTGGAGTGTATAGCGCCAATATTTTTCATTTATCAAAATTTGCAAGGTGGGTGTTATTAATTTTATTGGCATTGAAACTTTTGTTCTGAAACACCTAGAAACTTGCCCAGAGCCAAGTGGGGTCTGATGCCAAAGACTATGCTCTTTCCATGGGACCACACCCATTTTCTTCCAGTTCCTTTCATTGGTGGAGTCCTTTTCACTTACAGTAAATACTTTACCAACTTAAAGAATTTGGCCACGTCTTTTTTGGTGAATGTTAGCATTTTAAAGTTCAGTGGCCTTTTAGTAGCTTTCTAGACCCAAATCACATCCAGTGCAAAAATAACATCTTCATATTACGTGAAGAATGGTCTTTCATCCTTGATCTGAACATGTGACAGAATAAGGACATAACACTATTTCAAAAGAAAGGCATTATATTAAGCAGAAATCACATTGTTTTTGTAACTGTGGTCCTCTTTTACTCATCCTGTTTTGTAATGCTTTTTTAGGAAAAAAATGATTTCTTATACATAACCTGTAAAACATTATGCAAAAGCTAAACAATTTCTTCTCTGGGCTAAACATTTTCAGTTTCTTAAGCCGGTCAGTCCTGTGCCAGAATACCACTAGGAAATCTTCTATTTAGGTCAAAGGACACCTCAGTCCTTTTCTTCATCTAGAAAATAGGGTTTTTTTTAATAAAATGCCACTAAAGTAATTTATGTAAATTAAAACCCATAAAGGAAGTAGAAGCATGGAATATTCTGCCAAGCTCTTAACATCTTGATTTCTGTCCTGATAAATTATGTGCATTCTCTATTTTGTAATGAGTTTAGTCAAAAAAGAGGAAGACTACTTTTATCAGGGTATAAAATTAGGAAAAATGCACTGGATATCACTCTTATTCATCTGAACATAAAATAAGGGCCGAGTCACCTCAGTCCTGGGAAAACAGAGAATGGCCACATCCACAGATGAATCGCTCTAAGTTGAGAGGTGGGAAGGTTGCTCCCCTTTCTAAATATTGGCAACAAAGAAAGATGCCATGTCTGCAAAAGTCACAGAGCCTTGTGTGGTTAACATCTGATTATTATGCCATATTTATTTGTAGAAAATTAAAAAATTGATTTTGGATTTAAAGTTCAGATTCTTTTCACCAATATATAAAGAGAACCAATTTTTGATAATGAGGGGTTGGCTTGCATCACAATACTCTAAAAGAAAGCTAAAGAATATGTTATGCAAATCTTTCTTATATGATCATAGATTTCTGGAAATTGTCTAGTTATTGTCTGTTTCTTACTTTTTCTTATTATGGTTTTGCTGACAGAAAATCGAATTTGTCATAAATGATTACAGAATCTCCCTTTCAGAATGTAGCTCTAATGATTAGAAAGAAAAATAACTTTATTCTTTATGCAACACAGAAGCGCTTACATTGTTTTCTTGATTTCAGAATTCTCTTTCCCTGGTGGAAAAACTAAGGGATAGATCATGATTTTTAGAGAATTTCAGAGTAATGGAAAAATAGGTGAGTTACTTTTATTTTCAAGTAGACCCAAGAAAGGGAACAATCAGAAATAAGCATGGAGTGGAGATTTAAAGGGAATTAGAGAAGAGTGTGATTGGGTCAGCATAATCCAGAATGAGTTCCATATGACATTGAATGTCAGAAGTGAATTCAGTGTTCATAGAGACAAAGGCATTGGGTGTTAACAGCAATCGTTCAAAGGGGTAAGGAATCTGTCCTAGGCAAACCTGCATCTAGGACGACACTGCTGTCTATGGGTAGGCATTTCTGGGGTGTGTTGCTAAAAATAACTAGACCCTGTGCCTTCTGTATAAATATAGCCCAGACTAATAGAAGATTTCTGATCTTGAACTACTTCGTTGACTACTTCTTCACATGAATGACTCTAAAAAAGACTACTGAACTACATATTTGAACGTTGTTTTGTATAACTACATGTGGATAAGCATACATATACATTCAGACATATATGTGCAGAAGATATAGATACAGACATATAGTATATTGGGTAATCCAAATCATGTAAAGCTACTATGTGAACTCCCAAACAGTCACTGCTCTCCATGTAAAAACTGGCTTCCTTTAAGTATTATATTGACTACATTTCTTAAAGTCCTATTGAAAGAATTAGCAGGTGTGAAAGGCCACAGCCATTATGGCTTTTCTACAAGACATTAATGTCATGATTACAAAGAGTGAAAACAAAATCACACAATAACTACAACAACAACAATAAAAAGAGCACTGCTTTATCTGATTGCATCGGTTTTCTAAGGCTGCCATAGCCATGCACCACAAACCAGGTTACTTAAAACAACAGAAAAGTATTTTCTTGCATTTCTGGAGACAGAAAGACTAAAATTAAGTGCCGGGAGGGTCATGCACTCTCTGAAACTTGTTGTAAAGAATCTTAGAATCTTTTCTTGAATTTTTCCCTTTCTTTTTTTTTAATGGTTGTTGTCATGTTTGGTGTTTCTTGGATTGCATTTGCAACAGCTCAATCTGCCTGTCATCACTTGGCATTTTCTCTGCTTATCTCAAATTTTCCTTTTCTTTTTTTTAATGTTCAAAACAATTTTATTATTATTTTTCTTTATTTTAAAGATGTGGGGTACAATTCAGCATTAGATATACAAATGCTCATTATGCAGTTACCCTTGTTGAGGAGGTGTAGTCCTCCCTCCCCTGGCAGTTTCCCTTCAACTGCCAATCCCACTCCCCCCGCCCCCCCAGCAGTTTCCCACTACTACCAATCGCTTTCTTAGAGTATTATGATAATTGTTCAAGGTCTGCTTATGAGTGAGAACATATGGTACTCTGTTCTTTGTTTCTGTGATAGATCACTGAGTATGATAGACTCTGAATCCATCCAAGTTGTTGCGAAGTCCATATGTTTGTCCTTCTTTATGGCTGCATCATATTCCATTGTGTAAATGTACCACATTTTTAAAATCCAGTCCATCTTTGATGGGCAGCATGGTTGGTTCCATGTTTTTGCTACTGTGAATAGAGCTGAAACAAACATATGTGTGCAGGTGTCTTTTTGGTAGAACGACTTGAGTTCCACCAGTTATATTCCCAATAGGGGGATTGCTGGGTCATATGGAAGGTCAATTTCTAGTTCTTTCAGAAATCACCACACTGTCTTCCAAAAAGGATGCACTAGTTTCTGGTCATATCACATTAGGGGTCCATGCTACTTCAGTAAAAATACATCTACTTAAATTATAACCAAATAATCTTCAATTACCCTATTTCCAAATAAGATCATATTCTGAAGGACTAGAGGTTAGAATTTCAACATTTAGGGGAGAAATATCAACCCACAACACTGATAATGTATCAAGTTGGGCTAGATTGATTATACTATAACAAAGTCCAACATATACACGGTTTGTGATAACAAAGACTTACATCCTGTTCATACTAGATGATAATGTCAGACTAATCAGAGTCTCTCAATCATCCAAGCTATCAGAGCCAAAATAATCTCAAAGGTTGCCAGTCACTATGCCAGAGAGAAAAGAGAACTCTGCAGGGTCTCACAGGTGGCCATTGAGTATTTATGCACCCAAGCAAGCCAGAACATGTAGTATCAGAACACCACTGACATTAGATGCTTTTAGCACAAGAAACGGAAAATATAGCTAACGCTGGTGCACACTTCAAGATTATGTTTTGTTACTTAACAAGGTATTCAGTGAGTAGAAGTCAAAGGATTGATTCGTTGGTTTATTGATGCAAGCAAGGAACCGAGAGTCAGTCAGTCAGTCTCTTTCTCTCTATCCCACCCATCCTCCTCCCACCTTTCTATCTCACCCCCACCGACTTCCAGGGTTGAGTCACATGTCTAGTCCTTTACCAATCACCACCACAGCTGAACTAGATCACCGTGATCAGCTTGAACCCATTCTGACATATCTCTTGAGGCCAAGAACCTGGCCACCTAAACTAATTTGGGTTCTGTTTGCAAGAACTGAGGGAGTAAGTTGGTGTATTGTTGTAGAGTAGAAATAAAAGTATAGCACATGATCTCCAATAGATATTTGTGTGGATAAATAATACCTTTTCTCAACTTATTTTTGGTTGATTAAAAAATAAATAAAACCTGGATATGTGCTTTAGTTGGCTTATATGCCCCTCAAGTGGGTTCAACAATTTTTTCACCTCTTAACAATAATAATAATTTCTTTCAGGTGCATAGTATTTTATTATGCATATTCTCACAAGTGTGTGTGCTGATTCTCAGAAATCAAATCATAATGAAGGCAGAGAGATGAAATTATTATTTATCTTCATTAAAAATAATAAGACATCAGACAAACATAAGTGCTAGGAATAAGACTGAGAGCTGAATTTCCCATGCACTACGAGCGAATTTTCCTCTACTCCTTGGTGCCTCCATCTCTTTCTGTGCTTTGCCTATTTTTACATTAGTGCATCTTCTGAAAAATAAAACCCATAGGACTAATTAAATAAACCATCTGGTTAATCTTCAGATTTGCCTCAAGCCAAACACAACTAAGATTACAAATCCTATTTTGTGAATAACTGAAATTCAAAGACCTAACCTCTATCAAATATTTTTGTGCTTCAAATGTGTGGGTAAAATTAGCTACCAATTAGTAATAAACAGATTTTAAAATATGTCTTATTTCAGAAGATTTTATCTTGAAAAGTCTACTCTTAAAATATATGTGTGTGTGTATGTAATATATATACATATACAATTTGTGATGTGAATATCTTCTAAGCCACCATTCTAAAGAGCTTCAGCATTTTCTTTAGAAATGCCATGGTTATCACAGTCACTCAAGGGTGACTCAACGCATTTGATTGCTCAGAATTGCAACAAAAGTAACTTTAACTCTCATAGGATTTTATCATGCTGAGGGATCTCAAGGCATTTCGAAAACATATTAAAAATAAAATGTGAGTCCATCTTGAAATGTTTATAATTCATGAAAGGTTGATGAGCAGGTCTCTGCACCAGCATTATGATCAGTGTTAAGTGCTTGCCAGTGGGGATTGCGGCATCATCGTTAGATACCCAGGACAGTCATGTCATACAAAACAGAGACAGCATGTGTTCCTGCCTGACAGATGCTGATAAAGTAGCGACAAGAATAACAAGTAACTAAAGAGATCATTATGCTAAAATTCTGTCTGAGACTGCTCAGAACAGTATAAACATCAGCTGTAGTGTTACACGATGTCCCCCAAACCGACAGTCCTTGTCATGCCCTGCAGACAAACAGCAGAATTAAAAGGCAGGAATCACAGGCCATACCAGAAGAGAAGAGGCAAAACTTGCAGCAGTGTTAAGGGCTAATATATAGGAACAGGATCAAAAGTCTGAGTGTCAAAACAAGAAGAGCTGGGAAAAGAAAGTTAGGAATAGAGATCTTGGCAATTGTCAGCAGAGTTGACAAGAAATAAGATACAAGTGAAGACATTTAACGTTACACCCTGAACCTTGAACACTTCCTGGATGGCTGGCTCAGTGCCTATCTCACAGCAAACACTACATAATCATTTGTTGAATGAATAGACATAGACTTTAAATAAATTATGTACCAGTTATAACATGTATGACTATTATTCTTTCCTTTTTTTTAAAACTGGTTTATGGTTCCTCTCACTCACTGGACCACGAAGAAGAAAAGAGACTATGTTTTAGTTTCTGGGTTCTCAGTATAAAGACCAGTGCCTTTTTAGAGCAAAGCCAACCCGCATAAAGGGCCATTGCTCCTGGGTAATCTAGAAGTGTTATTTGCCATAGAAAAATGGAAGAGCCCTGCTGAATGACAAGGGTCAAGATTGTGAGCATAGTCTATGTCTGCAGCTCAGATGGGGCCCGGATAGGTCACAAGTTCTGGTTTACTTCTTCTATAGCTCAGTATTGGAATCACTGTGTTCACCATGGCTGAACTGGGGATCACAGGTATTCTCCAAAGCTAGCACTGGGAGGTCCTCTCTATGGAATCTCTATGGACATGTCCTTGCCATCTAGAGACTTTGATTAATCCCTCTGTTTATCTCTTATTTCTGTTTTTATTTCTCTCTCAATATGAGAAAAACCTTCTTCTGTCCAGGGTGAGATGATTATTTTTACCGCTCAAGATTTTTCTAAGTGTACAGGTAACTTAGGGCCTTGACTTTTGAAACTAAAGTTTTGGCTGGGCTCGGTGGCTCAGCCTGTAACCCTGCGCTTTGGGAGGCCCAGGTGAGTGAATTGCCTGAGCCCGCGGGTTTGAGACCCACCTGGGAGACTTGGCGAGTCCTCATCTCTACGATAAATCAAAAATTAGCCGGGCATGGTAGCGCATGCCTGTCGTTCCAGCTACTTGGAAGGCTGAGGTGGAAGGATCGCCGGAGCCCAGCAGGTCAAGGCTGCAATGGCTGGGAGCGGCCACTGCACTCCAGTCTGGGCGAGAGAGTGAGACTCCAACTCAAAAAAAAAAAAAAAGAAACTAAAGTTTGTACTCTGTATTTCTGCTTTGTCATTTTTCTCCATGGCCCTTGGTTTCTCAGAACGTAGGTATTTTAAAAGTATTCATCATACTCCAGCCACACGGTCCTATGTTAATGTTTCCTTGTTTTATGCAATATTTTTTTATTGTGATATTGAGGGGTACAGTTAAGGGTTAGGTACACAAATATGTCTCGTTCAGGCACCTTTGTTGAGAAGAAGTGTCCCCCCATCCCCAGGCAGGTATTTACTGTCATTAATCCCTTCCCCTATCCCTCCCACCCCCCATCGTTTCCCACCACTGTCAGTCATTTTCTTGTGGTAATACGTTGGATGACCAAGGTCTACTATATGATTGAGAACATGTGATACTCAGTTTTTTGTTTCTGTGAGAGATCACTCAGTATTATAGACTCTAGTTCCATCCAGGTTGCTGCGAAATTCATGATTTTGTTCTTTTTTATGGCTGCGTGGTATTCCATTGTGTATATGCACCACATTTTTAAAATCCAGTCCTCTTTTGATGGATAGCAAGGTTGCTTCCAGGTTCTTGCTATTGTGAACAATGCTGCAATAAACATACGAGTGTAGATATCTTTTTTATAAAGTGATTTGAGTTCTTCAGGGTATATTCCCAGTAGGGGGATCGTGGGGTCATATGGGAGGTTGGTGTTTAGAGCTTTTAGGAATCGTCACACTGCTTTCCACAGAGGTTGCACTAGTTTACACTCCCACCAACAGTGTAGAAGTGTTCCCTATTCGCCACATCCTCTCCAGCAACTGTTATTTTTTGAGTTATTGATAATTGCCATTCTGACTGGAGTTAGGTGGTATCTCAGAGTGGTTTTGATTTGCATCTCTCTGACGATTAGTGAGGTTGAACATTTCTTCATGTGTCTGTTGGCTGCTTGGATGTCTTCCTTTGAGAAGTGTCTGTTCATATCTTTTGCCCATTTTATAATGGGGTTGTTTGTTTTTTTCTTTTGCGCACGTTTGAG
>CAUYQG010108781.1:0-21009 GCA_963574415.1 Tarsius wallacei
TATCTATCTGAGGATGGGGAGACACCTCTTATCAACAAGGGTACATGAACGAAATATTTTTGTATGCCTAACCCCTAACTGTACCCCACAATAACATAATAAAATAAAATAATATAAAAAAAAAAAAAAAAAAAAAAAAAATTGTAATGCTAGATAACACTACTGCTTGCTTTTTTGGCTGTGCCTGAGTAGCACACCCCTTAAAAGACTGGTAAAACTTTAAATGCTGAATACTTTGCAGGACTCAATAAGGCATGGGAACTGGCCATTCCCACCTGACTAAGTCACCTTGTAAGCTCGGTACTTCACCTAAGGGACAGGTCAAATACTAGGCACACTCTGTGGCGCATAGAGTGAGATCTAATCACTCTCATTTAATTGTCCACATGTTACAACTAAGGCTACTGTTTAGTAATTCGTAAGGATTTTTGACAATTTTGCCTGTTCATAATTAGGAATAAGTAGAAACAGATCATTTTACATCTACGTGGTCTGTTCACTCTAAAAGGGTTTTGTACCAGGCCATTTTGTAGACATCATTGGAAAGTCGTGGAGCAGAGAGAAGAAAAAAAGGGGGGCTTCAAGGAGGGTTGAGGACACTCAGCTTGGAAGAAGCCATAAGGGTCCCAGGGATACCTGGCATTGCTGTTTATGACTTTATTTTTAGTTATTTGTTTGTTTTAGAATTCTCCTTTGAGGAACAAATTGCAAATGTTCAAAACAAATTCTGGGTTTTTAAGAAATGTGACCAAGAAAATGTGTAACAATCTGTACCCTCAAATACCCCGATTGGGCAGATTTTAAATAATTAAAGCAAATTAAAATTATGTGGTTTAAAAAATATATAATAAGTGCATTATTAAAATCAAATTTGAACTCACTACAAGTTAGCAGATAATGAGATTTGGAAAGGGGCAAAACCATCTGGCAATCAAATTCACTTTGTAGACCTAAAAAAAATGGTCAAAAGTTCTGTATGCAGAGGCATTTTAAAAATTTATTTCACTACTTTGCAAACAAGATTATATCTTATGGAATATTAAATACCCGACTCCAGAGGCTTAACTTAGGACTATAAGCACCAAACTCCCAATTATAGAAAGCTTCTGAAGTTCTTAGAAACTAAGACATTAAGAAAAAAAAGGGGGGTGGGGAGGACTCCAGGATAAGCACCAGTCAGAGGAAAATTAAACAAACCTATTGGCAGTTGCCACTAATGGCAAAGCTCCAGTCACCCAAAAGAGGTCTGATAAGGATAAACCTGCTAAGGGGGATGGTATCAGCTGCTATGAATGTGGTCAATCTGGGCACTTAAAGCACAATTGTACTTGATGGCCTAAGCCCCCAGGACCTTGTCCAACATCTGGACTAAAAGGCCACTGAAAGAGATGGTGTGGCCTCTCCCAAAGGCGGGGGGGGACACCTAGCTCAGTAATGGTGACTGTGGACTGAAGAGGGGACACGGCCCAACCCAGCGCTATGTTTGCCATCACCCCAGAGAATCCTTGGGTCTGTATGAATGTGGCTAGGGTTCAAATTAATTTCTTGATTAATACTGAGGCTAAGTTTTTAGCCCGTGTGCTCATACTGAACCTCTTTCAACTGATACCTGCTCTCTAGTGGGAGTTAAAGGTGTTCCAAAAGTTAAATGTTTCACCTAACAGTTACTAAAAGGTAAATTCAAATTATGACTGTAAGAGGTTATCTATAAAAAAATAAAAAGGAAAGCAAAAAGCAAAGGAAAAATATAAAAAGGTTGTTGGTGTACAAATAAGGTTTTAGTAAGAAAAAAAGAAATATAAGAAAAAAAATTTGTATCTAAAAAGAGATTTTATATGGTAAATTTCTGTCTTATAATAGAGTAGTTATCTGAAAATTTTAAAAAGGGGGTAAAGAACAAAAGTAAAATGATATAAGAATGCCAAAAATAGTATGAGGAAAGTTTATGAAAAAATATATACAAAAGAAATTCTATAAACAATCCAGGCATAATGAAGTCTTTTCTGAATGCAAGTCTCCAAACATTTTCGGATTTCTCTTCAAATTTTATATAAAATTTACTTGAGTGCCTGGTTCAAATTATAGTCTAAAACAATCTGTCAGGCTACCATTGTAGTCCAGAAATTACATTAAAAGCTCCAAAGGCTGGTACTTATAATAAAGTCACAGACATTAAAATTTATCATTTAAGTTATGCTAATAACTTCAGGCCTTGTAGCTTTTGTACAAAAGGTGATCAACCACTACTTAAAATTGTCAAAATGTATACCTGACTTTATTCCTTTTATTGAGCCAGAATCCAGTAGTTTTATGCCCACATAACTGTCATGAAAGGATTCCAGTCAGTGTCTGCAAACAATGCCACTACTGAAACAAATCTGGATGCCTCAAGTCAGACAGGGAAAGGTTTTCAATCTCTGGTTAGGCAGGACTACACCCACTGTCAGCTCTGAAGAAGTTACAGAAAATGGACCTTTACCCCTCAGCACCCCATATGATTATGGGATCAAAAAATCTCTAAAGAATAAACAATTGAGGCAGGGTAGCTAGCACAGACTAGACATAAATAGATTTCCTATAGGTAGGTGTTCAGATATTTTAAAAATTATATTCTACTGCAGGCCAAGTGGCAGCCTACCCCACCCCTTGGAAAATCCAAAGAAAACTCCCTCAGATGTAGGACTAGGACAGTACAATCTTTCATTTTGTGGTTTAGCATAATAATCACTTTGGAGACACAAGTAAACTGAATGAACATAGGTATTTGGTATTGCATCACTCAAGATCGAAGTCCCTGTGGTAGGCCTTTTCCTACAACTCTGAAGGAAATGGGGCCACAAACATAAATGCTCATAAGGAAATGTGTTGTCCATTTGGGGCAAATTTTAATCACAGTTCATAAGCTTGTTTCCCTGGGAACTTCAGGACCATGGAAAACCCAAACATCTCAGGGGAATAAGTGCTGCTAAAAATTGAAGAAAGGAAGGACGCAACCAACAGCTGTAAGAAATAAGAAAAGGACCTTAAGGGTGGTCCTGTTCTTATACTAGTACATGCTATTACCCAGATTGTTAAATTTGTGGGTAACTTATAGTCTCAAGAGCCTATAGGCTTCCCTAATGGGTCTCACCCCTCCAGGGAACTAACTGAAAGCATTTAAATCTGTACATTCAAAAGTTCAAAGTAAAAAGTCTAACAGCTGATAATAATAACCTAACAAGAATTGGTTTACAGCAATGGCCCATTAAGAAAACAAGCAGTGTGTTTATACCAGCCCAACTACCCAGTGTCAAATTCAGAAGTTTTGGGGGGCTGCAAGTTTCTATAGAATTTGAACACCTAACTTCTCTATGACAAAACCCCTCTATGAAGCCTCAAAGGGGGGGTGAACAGAAGTCTTTGCTATGGGAAAAAGGCCCAGAAACAGACCTTTGAATGAATTAAACAGGCCCTCACCAATACACCTGGGCATGGCAGCGCGCACCTGTAGTTCTAGCTACTTGGAAGGCTGAGGCAGAAGGATCGCCAGAGCCCAGCAAGTCGAGGCTGTGGTGGTCCGGAGCGGCCACTGCATTCCAGTCTAGGTGACAGAGTGAGACTCCAACTCAAAAAAAAAAAAAAATGAAGTGTTCTCTAGCCATCCAGATTTAACAGACCAGCCCCTAACGACCCTGAGGTCGAATACTTCACAGACCTGAGCAGTTTCATACAGGAGGAGGAGCACTTTGCAGTCTATTCCCATTCTTTTAAGCCAGGTCACCAAGTCCGATGGAAAACCCAGAATGGATTTCTCAAGCCATGCTCTAAAAGCCTGAGGATACTTCGGCCCTGCTTTAACCATACACTGGAGGCTGGCTGATTGACTCACAGCAGAAGTTTGAAAATTCAGCTTAAGGACTCAGTGGACATTACTGATAAGCCATTGTTTTGCTTTGCCAACCTTTATCTTTGCTAAACTCTTTGTCATTTTAATTGCCATAAAACTGACTTTATTTGCTATAGAATTAACAGAGTTGTCCCCATTGAACATGTTAGAAAAGGGTCTCACTAGCATTTCCATTCTTTCTTACGATAGGAAGTTTTCTTGTGCTTTTATGTATTTCTGCCTAATTTGGGTGTTTATTGCTTCCCCCACACACCCAGCATGTACATATAAAGAAACTATCTGGCCAGACAAAGAGTTTTCCATCGTTATTCATCCCATCCAGAAGTTTGTTCCAGTGACCAACAAGGCCTATTTGGTATTGGGCACCTGCCTATGCAACTAAATCTTCTCAATGTACTATTGTCACCCAAACTATAAGTAACTGTACAGTACTATCCTCTGAACAAGCTAACTCGTGTCAAGGTATAAAGGGCTATTTTGGATATGTGGAAAGGTTGCATATGCCCAGCTCCCAGCATTATGAAAAGGCACATGTGCCATAGGAATAATCCAGCCAGGATTTTTCCTTCTGCCTAACCCAAGGGGGATGAACTAGGCATTCCCCTTTATGAAAGCCTCAAAACACAAAATGCTCAATCCCTCGACCAAGTTCCTAATATAGGAGGGACCAGGGTTTGGAAAGATGACGAATGGCCACCAGAGAATTATAAATACTTATGGCCCAGCCACATAGGCACAAGATGGGAGTTGGGGATACCGCATGCCTATATATATGCTAAATCACATTATCAGGTTACAAGCTGCCTTAGAAGTTATAACTAATCAAACAGCCACGGCTTTTGAGCTTGTTGCTCAGCAAAAATGCATGCAGCTATTTATCAAAACTGCTTAGCTTTGGACTACTTGCTAGTGGAAGAAGGAGGAGTATGTGGCAAATTTAATAGCTGTGACTGTTGTTTGCAAATAGATGATAATAGTAAAGGTATAACTGATATAGCCACCAATATTAGAAAGCTTGCCTGTGTCCCAGTGCAAAAATGGCAAGGCATAAAAATCAGCAATTGGTTTGAAAACATGTTCTCGGGTCTCAGAGGATTTAAGTATAATATTGAATCTGTAGTCCTATTAGCGGGATCCTGTCTTATCCTCCCTTGCATAGCCCCAATAATTACGAACACCATTTCTAAGTTTGTGGAAACAGTTGTTGAACGAAAAACTGCGGCCCACATGATGTTGATGCACCAAATTAAAGATGATGCTCTAGACCCATGAGGGGTCGAACATCAAAGGGGGGAACATGGCAGAAAGGGGACTGATAGCAGTTAAAAGTATTCCTTTTGAAAGTCAACTGGGGAGCTCTGAAAACCCACCAGACCGGTTTTGTTTGAGAAAATCAAATAGCCAAAGACTGAGGGCTTTCCTGGAAATGCAAAAGAGTGACCAATTCACATCTTACCCAAATCTTCTCTTTTTGAAATTATCAGTTTACAACCCCTGCTTGCCATGCATTTCCTGAAGACCATTTGTTCTTTAAAAATCTGATTTTGCTGAGTACAACCTTGTAAATTCCAAAGAAAATGTATAATTGCTCAACATGACAAACCCCCCCCCTTACCTAAACTAAGGTATAAGACCCCTCTCCTCTCTCCCCAGGGGCTCAGCCTGGGAGCATTTGCTCGCTGAGTCACACCGATGCTAAAATAAATCTTCTACTTCTGAAAACAGCCTCAGTGGCACGGCCTCTCTCTGTTCCCGCTACACTTCCTCCTCCCCAAGCAGTGCAGACACTTGTGGATGACTGACAAATGTTGTTACCCAGAAATTTGGAATTCTGGTGATCAATTTTGACCTCTTTTGAAAAAAAAATGTTTGGCAAGTTTGTCATGTTTCTGTTTTACTTTCAAAATCTCCTCATTGGTTTGTTCATTGTCTATTTAATTTTGTACTTTATCAATATGTTCAGTTGCTTCTTGTTGCTCTTTTTCTCCCTTTTTTGGCAAGCCCACAGAGGCCCATGTCTCCTCTGCCCACAAAGAAGCATGCAACCTTGATCTTCCTTTTGGAGGCTGGAGTGGAGACCAGTGTTTAGGGGCCATGCTGCAAGGAAAGTCCAAGTACCAAGTCACAAACCTCCTCCATCTTCAGGAAGAAACTCAGAAACTTCTGGATTCTTTGTTTGGTTTTTTAATGACAAGTATTGTATTTTCCTGTTTTGGGATAATTTTTTTTTTCCTCACTTCTTTTTAAGGCAAAAGACAGGATTAAGAAAGGTCACAAATACATTAATCTAAGTAGCATACAAATACTGAAATTGAGTGCATTGTTAGTAAAGTAATCAGCCTTAAGCATTCATTGCAGGTTCACTTTATGAGAAATAAAGAAGACTTATAATAAAATTGATAGTTTCTCCCCATTGTTCCCTGTGTTTTCAGGCTAGCATGCTACTTCTGCACCATTCTGCTACCTTTATAAATGTATTTAGCAAAACCATAGTAAATGCTTCTCTCTCTTTCCTTGTCCGCAAAAACTATTAAGTGCCTTCTGTGTAGCAGACACTCTGCTAGACACTAGGGATAGCAGTAAAACACATAGACTTGTCCAGCCCTCACAGAGCATATATAATAGTGCATAAGAGTCATAGACACTACATTACAAGAGTATAGCTGATTTGGAAGAATGTAAGTGATAAGTGAATGGAAAGCAAAGCTCTGAAGGAGCGTACAACTGGAGAGCCTTGTCTAGAAAGCTCCTTGTCTAGAAAGGCTCCTTGTCTAGAAAGACTCCCTCGGGAATACTAGCATTTTGTTTTGGTTGACCACTAAAATATGTGTCTGAATCATGTATGGAAAGACAAAGAACATCCTTACAGAAAACAGCAGGGGCAAGGGTCTTGTGGTATAAAAGAGCAAAATGCATTTGAGAAAGTGAAAGAAGGCCAGTATGACAGAGGGCTATTAAGTTCAGTTTGTTGTTTTGTTTTTGTTTCAGGCAAGAGAATGTCAGAATAAGATTCGCATTTAAAAACAAGCAAAATCGTATTAAAATACCACATTGTACTCTAGAAATGTATACAATTATGATTTGCTAATTGAAAAGGATATTAACTTCTACAAAAAAAAACACAGTAAAGACACTAGTTTAACTGAGCAAGAGAAGCTTTGAAAAGATGAGTTAAGAGATTCATGTCAATATCCCTGGCAAGAGGTAAAAGATAGAAACAAAAAGATCATCGTGGTAATGGAGAGAGGTGACAGATGGGATGTATGAGGAGGTAAAGCTCAGCATAACACACAGCTCGATTGAGAAGTGAAGGAGGTAGTGTCCAGAACGGCTCCAGGTTCCAGGGTTGTAAAGGTGGTGATGAAGCTGAGAAAAATGCACAGAGTGTTTGTAGGCAGATAAGCGAAGGAAGAGACAAGAAGCAGAGGGCAGAAAATATACATGGGAAAAAATTTTTAAAAACATTGGTGTTGAGAGTTTACGTGAAGGAAAGGGTCAGCTAAAGGACGTGAGACCTCCCCTTCCACCTAAAAGGAACCAACACCTGACCCCGACGTGATTCGAACATGCAACCTTCATTATCCGGAGTCAGGCACTACCGTTGTACCATGAGGTCACAAGTAAAAGGTCTTTTCATTTTAACCTAAGAATCTAAAATTATTTCCTTCCATCCTCCCCAGCAAAGATTTACTTCTTTTTTATTCTGATCTTTCTCTCCCCTGTTCAGAGCTTCACTTTGGCTTTGTTGAGAAAAATAAGGGACTGAGTGGATGAAATGTTAACCCCAAATCCTCCAATTGAGAAAAACTAAATTCCTCTATATACATATTGGGTTTACATTCGCAGTGAAAACAGGCATAAAACAGCTATGAAGTCTGCGCTACTACTTTTCTCATAAATTCACTAGACTTCTTCCTTCTTCCGGAAAAGACTTTCAGCCTTGCTTTGCCCTAGAGTACCTAGCCTAGGTATCCCTTATTTCACTCATGCTAGCTCCCTCCTCAACTTGGTGGTTCTCAAGAAGCCTAGCATGAATTATACCTCTTGCTGAAACGCTCACTTCTCAGTCAGAATTCGTGGGCCCTCTGGTCTCTCTTGTGTACCCATGCCCTTCGGGTCACAACAATAACCCTAAACAAGCTGCTGGAGTGTTACCATTTCCTACCAGCCCCATGAGTTTTCTTTCTCCAGCCTAATGGTTCTCTAAAAGTGCTCCCAGGATTAGCAGCAGCAGGGAAATTAGAAATGTAAATTCTCTGCCACACCCCAGACTTGCTAAATCAGAAACTGGAGGTGGGATCCAGCAGTCTTTGTTTTAAGCAGCCCCCAGGTGCTTGAGATGTAATGAAAAGTCTGAGAATCATTGCTCCATCCTTGACATCTGACATACTGCTTTCAAAAAAATAAAATTCCGGTATTCTGGAAGTAGATGGGGCGGTGTATTATTAGTTTACTGGGGCTACTGTAGCAAATGCCCCAGGCTGGGTGGCTTAAACAACAGAAATTATTTTCTCACAGCTCTGGAGACTAAAGACTAAGACCAAGGTATTGGTCAGATTGATTTTTTTATGAGGACTCTCCTGTTGGTTTGCAGGTGATCGTCCACCTCTGTCTTTACATGGTCTTTCCTCTATGTGACCATGTTCTAATCTTCTCTTATAAAGTCACCAGCTCTTATGATTAGGCCTCCCCCTTATTATCTCAATTTACCCTAATTACTCCTTTAAAGACCCTGTTCCCAAATACTATCACATTCTGAAATGCTGGAGGTTAGGGCTTTGACATGAATTTGAGGGAGATGGAGGAAGACTCAGTTCAGCTCACACAGGCAGTTTCCAAATGAAACTAGTGCTGACAATTCCTGAGCCTGGCATAGGGGAAAGAGATAGGGTTGGAAGTTCAGTGGTATAAATCTACTGCCACTCACTTTTAGGTGAGTTTAAGTGGTTTAGGATTTAATTTTCTCAGGGCTGACAAATCAACTACCACTCCTCAATCAGCTTTCCAGATGTGAAAAATGAACTTGACTGTTCAAAATTGAAGGATGCACACAGAGACATGGAGTGCAACAGAAGCGAGACTTCAGTGACTGTCTTGCAAGACCAGGTGTCTGGTGGGTAGGCACACCGATTTTGTAAACTAGAACGCAAGTCCTTCCCCTGTTTTCCCATAGGCTAGGCATTCCAGAGGTTACAACACTTTCCAGGATGTCACCCATGACACACATCAATTGGGTCACATAATTAGTTTATTTGCATGTTCTTTTTGTTGATTGGCTTATAGGGCTGTCATAAAATCCTTTTATTTACATGCCCTATTTGCTGATTGGCTTAGTTGCTACAAAATCCCTTCATTTACATGTCCTATTTGCTGATTGGTTTACAGAATTCATTTTGATTGGTTCCCTCCAAAATTTGAACATAAAAGCCTGCCAAAGTGAAAGCCTGTGAAAAAGAGAACAAAGCAGCAAGAAGTGACTCAGCAAAGGCATTTAAACATGGCTCAGGATTCATTCTGAAAATAAATCATTCTATTTCTTACACAGATTATAAAATTTTGTTTCTATTATCTCCACTCCCGAACTTTTTATCCTATTTGAATTTATATTTTAGTGTTGTTTGAGTGGGATTTGCGGAGTGCACAAGAGTAAATATTGTATTTAACCAACAGTTTTTACCTGCAAGTTTTGTATGACTACAGTGATTCCCTAAGTGTATAAAGCAATCCAGTCCTATCTTCGCCTTTCCTCTTTCAGCTCTCAACTCAAGCATTACTTCCTCAGTTTGGCCTTTCTCCCTGATTCCCATCAAAAGATAAAACTAGTTATTGAAGCACCATATTTCTGCCTTTGGTAGTTATCTAGTTTAAACTTCACAGTATTTGGGCCATTAGATTAAACTTCTTTCCTCAATTAGATTTTAAAATTTTTTTTGTCTTGGGGACTCCCAGACTCTGGGCATCTTGTCTTCTAATGATTTCCAAAATTCCTAAGATAGTTGGACTCCCAGACTCCAGGCACCTTGTCCTTTACTGATTTCCAAAATTCTTTAGATAAGAACTACAAACTGCTAGTCAAGAAATTCTTAAACCCACCTATAATCCATAAACTCCTGCTTGGAAATGTCCCTCCTTCTGAAGCCGAACCAATGAAAATCTTGCATGTATTGATTTATGTTTTTTGCAACTTTGGCCTCCCTAAATGTATATAACCAAACTGCAATCCAACCATTCCGGGCACAAGTTCTCAGGGCCTTCTGGAGTAGGGTGTCCTGGGTCTGGTCACTTACATTGGTAAAAATGAACCATCTTAAAATATTTTACAGAGTTTGGCATCTTTTTGTTAACACATGAAAACACCTCAATCCCTTTTATAATCTAGCGCCAATCTACCTGAGTTGCAAGATTGTTATAAGAGGAGTAATATGAGGCTACCATGGTAACCCCTTGAGAAGATGGGAGGAGGGAGGAAGGAAAGAAGACAGAAAAGAGGTCAACAAACTTGACCTCTAACAAATGTAGAAGAATGGTAGAATTAGAAGAATCACCATCCTTGATCCCCAGAGAAATACTAGATCTAGGCAAACAACATTAACAATCTTAAAATCAATAAGAAAAGGCCGCTGAGAAACAATATATGTGCATGCTGTCAAAGTAACACCCCAAGATTACTTGCCAATTACACAGGTGAAAGAAAGAACCTTGGGGGTACCAATTTATCTTCACAATTGGTGGGATAATCCTGGCAAGTACCTCTTGATGTGAAGTCAGTACAGTGTCTGGCCAAAAATATTCAACCTGAATTTAACCACTCAGATTAATCAAAAGAATCTAACCAGTCATTTTGATGTATGTTTTAGTTTAAAGGGAGTAAAATTAATTAATTAATTAAAAGATGTCGTGAGAAAATAATAAGACAAATCCAGAATGTAGGACATTTTATGTTACAATTGGCATGCACTTTTGAAAAAGTCATACTTCTGATCAAACAACAACAAAAACCTAGAAGATTGTTCTAAACTAAAAGGAACTAAGAAAACATTACAACCAAATGCAATGAATGAGCTTTGATTAGATCCTGGTTAGGAAAACTGACTCTAAAAATAAGTTAGAGAAATTTAACAAAAATTGCTAGATTTTTTTTTACTTGTGCAAATGATATTGTGGTTACATAGGACACATATATAGATGATACATGTTTATGTGATATGTCATAATGTCTGCAAATGAATATTGTATGATTCAGCACAAAAAAGGTAAATAAGACTAAGGTGGCAAAATGTTAATTGTTGAATCTGAGTGGTGAGTATACAGATAATTGCCTAGTCTTTCAAATTCTTTACATGTTTGACATCTTTTATAATAAAAATTCAAATTTTAAAAAAATGATTGGCAGAAGCTGTGCTATTTAAGCAAATGTTTGAAGGATGAGCATGGGGCTCCAAGCAGACAAGGCAGAGGTCAGGATGAAGAAACCGGAACTATGTGAGATAGGGCAGATCCTTTATTGCCTCAAGAGTCTCAGGCTGCCTTGAGAGAGTGGCCACAATAGGCTGGGCACAGTGACTCACCTGTAATCCCAACACTGGGAGGCTAAGGTAAGAGGATTGCATGGTCCCAAGAGTTCAAGAGAGTGGCCAGAAGAGGAGCTGAAAAGTTTTGTATAGATACTAAGTTGAGGGCCTCCCATGTCATCTGCAGTCTTCCCTGCAGGACACAGGATACTTTAAAAACATTAAAGGAGGTAAGGCACACAATCAGATATGCTTCTTAAATTAATGCTGACATCGCCCTACCTATATAATCCACCCTCAACTATATCTCCGGTGTTATTTCTCATTGCTGCCCTTCCCAATACCATTCCAAAAAGCGATGTTTCAACTAGACAGAACTTTCTTCAATTTTTCCCATATTCCATAAGGTTTAGGTCTTGAATGCCTGAGTATTCAACATGATGCAGTCTACAAATATTTATTGAGCACCCATGGCAGATTCTAGGGTAAAGAGAGTAAAATTGGAAACTTCATGAGCTTGGAGTCTAATGACTGACCCTTGAGGCAACCACTAAGACCTTAGCTGTTGGGACCTAGTAGGCCTCCTACAGGTTACTATGGAACACTTCACATCTCACTTGGACTTAACATTTAATTGCTCACTTCTCTAATTGTTTATTCTAGAAATCCCTGAAAGTAATAGCCATATTTTTTTTTGCTCTCCATTGAATGAGCAGCACCTAGCAAAGTGCTTGGCATATGATTGTCACCAAAATAAAAATGTTGAAAGAATGAAGAAATGTAAAAATAATTTAAGAGGTCAGACCAAAAGATTTCTAAGTTGTTGCAAGAACTCTTATGAGAAACTAAGTACCTGATCTAAATAACAACAGGTCTGAGGCTAGACAGGAAAGTCCAGATTTGAGAAATAATTAGGTTTAATTGAAGGCCTGGTGGGGAGGGATTCAGAGAGAGGAAGAAGAACAAAGGGAATACTAAGTCCTTTGTTTTGGTATCTGGGCACTGTAGTCATAAATTTGGTTTGTTCGAAGAGATTCAAGTTTGAGGAAGAAGATAAAATATTCCTTTCAGGATGCATTACTCTTGAGATGCTCATAGACATTCAAGAAGAAATAACTAGGACACTTGAATATTCTGGAGCCCAGAAGAGAAATCTGAACTGGAGATGATTTTCAATCCACCTGCACATGAGCAGTAGTTTCTTAATTCATGCCTTACCCTTCTTCTGTTCATATATTGGAACCATTGATGAAATGAAGAATTCCTTACTTTTTCACTAATACACACGTAAGCATAATATTGTGGTATTGGTAGTACAGTCTCAGAAAATGGAGTCTGTTCTTCCTTTGGAAGTAACCTTTGTGTGTATTTTTAAACCATTATTCAAAGAATATCAAATACAGTTGTTTTTGTGGTTTTTTTTTTCCCCCTCTTGTAAGAGAAAGCATCATGCAGTGAAGAGGACTTGAGTCTTAGAAATACTTTCTACTTTTCAATTTCATTCAGAAATGTTCTTTCTGCTAGTTAAAATATCTTGAGCTTTATGAAGAAACAGTGCCCAGATACCAAAACCAAAGACTTAGTACTCCCTTTGTTCTTCTTCCTGTCTCTGAATCCCTCCCCACCAGGCTTTCAATGGGCTTCACTGTAGAACATTTTGGTGGATCCACTCTGAACTTTTAAAATGGTAACTACAATTGAACTGAATTTTTTTTTTTTTTTAGTTTTTATTGCAATACCTCAGACACCGGAGTGTTTCTGAAGACTTAGAGGATCTCTAAGGAACATCTTTGTTCGATTATTTATTGAGGATAAATTTCCTCCTAAGTAAAAATTATGAGGATTTTTTTTTTTACATCGCTGAAATATATTCCTTTCAGTCGAAGGCATTTTGATGATTTAAAAAAAAACATATTCTTGATTTGCATTTTTGAAAAGACCCAAGAAACATTCTTAGTTTACCACATATGTGCCTGGAATCGAAGTTTGTTAATTTCCCCGTTTCGTTTGTAGGACCTAAATTCAACTGTTATTAAATCTCTAGCAAAACAAGAGGTAGGGTAGAATATGTGATATATAGTACCATGTAAGAAATTTAAGAAGCTTGTCACCACGTGTAGTCGTGGCCGAGTGGTTAAGGCGATGGACTAGAAATCCATTGGGGTCTCCCCGCGCAGGTTCGAATCCTGCCGACTACGAGCGAGGGCTTTTTATTTGCATTTACAGATAACTCTTATTTTTCCATCTACAGATACTCTTACACATGGGTGTCTTAAAAACTTAAGTCGATCTTTTACAAGATAACATCAAAATGGGTTTTTTCAGATGCATGCGTTCTGGGCAACGCAGTTTGAATTTAAGCCTCCCGGGAAGCACTACTCAAAATAGAGTTCTCATTTCCAAAAATAAACCTTTCTCAGATCTTTTATAAGTTACCTGAAAGTGGATTTCTCATTGTCAGGAAAGGAATCATTGTATGTGAGTGAATTAAGCAAAAGGATCAATGGAGCTACATTTTCTTCTCGTTCTGAATGTTTGAGGTTCCAAATCCTTATGGTCGGAAGGAAATAAATCGAAATAAAATATTTCACTTCATGTTTACGGCGAGGCAGTAATCCCAAGACTTTCTTTTTCTGTAGGTATAACTGGCACAGCTAGTGTGGGTGGGCCAGTGGCGCAATGGATAACGCGTCTGACTACGGATCAGAAGATTCCAGGTTCGACTCCTGGCTGGCTCGGTAGGTGCCACTTTTGGTCCATCCCTGAGGTGCCACAAATTCCTCTTTCCCAGACTTCAGTGTATTACTTTACTTAATTATTTTAACTTTTAGAAAAATATTACTTTATACAAATAACAAAAATGTTGATAACCTAGACTCAAGCCCTAGTTCATTCTCTTCTTTTGCACACATGCATTTTCTTTAAATCACACCATTACATTGATAGTTTTCAAAACTGACATTCTCCGACATTGCTTAATGAAACTTAATAGAGGGAAGGCCTTTTAAATGCATCATTCTTTAAGAGTTACACTTGAGAATTTCACAAATGATTTCTAGATAGCAAAATGTTTTAGGTTATTTTCCATGCTTCTTACATACAGTACATATAATTTCAAGAATCAAGCATTTCACAATAACAAAACCCAACAATCTCTTCTTTGCTCCCTGTCCTCTAGCATTTCTTCCTGTCTAGCAGATTTTTAAAAAATAATTTACCTACGTATCTTTAAATAATGTGTTTATATGAACCTTCTGTTGACTTTACAGAAGATGAGCAATGAGTTCACTTTCTTCCTCACACTTTGGGGTCCCAGACACACACATGTACCCTTTCTATATCTTCATCCTTATCAAATTGTTATAGCATGATATATCATGATATATAGATCAATATCTGTAGCTAAAAATATAGTAATTTTGTAAAAGTAATTTAACAGGTGAGCTAAGAAATAAGTTTAGTTTTCCTCATCATTTTTATTTTTCCCTGGCATAAGTACATAATGATCTTTTCTTGTTGTTTTTGTTTTTATTAATTAGTCTTCTATGCATGTGTCGTTAATTCAATCCCAAACTCTTCATCAGATGTCTAAACATCTCTCCAGAAGTTCAAAAGCACTGCAGAGTTCTGTACACTTCATCCTCCTTTCAAAGTGTCTCCTACAGCATTAGACCTGCTCAAATCTGGAGCGTTACCTTTTCACCTGTGCTCTTATGACCCTGTGAATCTCTTTAGATTATCATTCCAATGATCGTCATTTTTTATCTCCTACTCTGAACCACCCCTTACTGTATCCCGTGTTTTAATGATTATGACAATTCATTTTTCTGGACATGCTCTTTAGCTTTAGTTAGTTTAGTTTTAGTTAGTTTAGTTAGTTTAATTTTAGGATATGTCTTAGTATAACATGTCCTCTAGTTGCTTGCTGAGAAAGCATACATGGGCGATAAATATATTGTAAAAGGTCTGGACTCTAATTGAGTGTGATATAGAATTTTAAACTAGAAATGCTTTTTGTTCTTGCTGAGAAATCTGCAGCCATACCAATTTAGATGTGATCTAGAAGTGACCTGGTCTCTCTCTATCTCTCTCTCTCTCATTTCTAGGTTCTTCTTTACTACACATTTGGTCTCTTCTGAGGTCTCTTTCTTCAGCTTGCAGACAGCTACCTTCTTGATCTATCCTCACATGGTCTTTTCCTCTGTGCATGTGCATCTCTGGTGTCCTTCTGTGTATCCACATTTCCTTTTATTAGAAGGACACCTGACCAGGCATGGCAACTCATGCCTGTAATCCCAGCACCTCGGGAGGCTGAGGTGGAAGGATTGCTTCAGCCCAGGAGTTCAAGACCAGTGTGGGCAACATAGCAAGAATCTCTAAAAAATAAAAATAAAATTTAAAAAAAGACGCCAACCTGGGCATGGTGGCTCATGCCTCTAATCCCAGCACTTTGGAAGGCTGAGGTAAGTGGATTGCCTGAGCCCAACAGGTCGAGGCCATTGTGGCCGTGAGCATGACACTGCACTCCAGCCTGGGTGACAGCGTGAGACACCAACTCAAAAAAAGGACACCAGTCAGATTGTATTTGAGCTTACCTTAATGGCCTCATTATAACCTAATCACCCCTTGAAAGGCCCTATCTCTAAACACAGTAACATTCTGAGGTACTGGGGGAAGGGGCAAAGGATAGGGTGTTAGTATGTGAATTTTAGGGAACACAAGTAATCAATCCCACAACACAAATTTCATGTTGACATTAACCATCAGATATACTACCTATCTGGTTGGAATGGATGTGGCTTCTCAGAAATATGAACCTTCCTCAAGGTTTAATTGACCCAGGAGACTTCCCATTACACTCCCAAATGAATAACATTTCTTAATGGAAGCCTTTTCAATCTAAAGAACAAAAAAGAGAAGAAGAAGAAAGGACTTCTCGGTTTAGGGGAACCTTTTGAATCAAGCAGATTGCCTTTTTTTTTTTTTCCTTTTAAAAACTATTTGGAAACTTGGGAAGCAGTTACCCAGCAACTTTCTTTTTCCCTCTTCTTCTTCTTCTTCTTTTTTTTTTGACTTGAATGACGTTTTGTCACGCAGGCTGGAGTGCAGTGGGCACACTCACAGCCCCGCAGCCTTGACCTGCTGGGCTCAGGTGATCCTTCCATCTCAGCCTTCCAAGTAGCTGGAATTACAGGTGCGCACCACTACACCTGGCTTCTTCCTTCCTTCCTTCCTTCCCTCCTTCCTTTATTTCTTTTTCTTGTAGAGACCAAGTCTCACTCATGTTGCCCAGGCTGGTCTTGAACCCCTGAGCTCAGGCAATCCTCTCACCTCAGCCTCCCAAAGTGCTGGGATTACAGGTGTGCGCTACCACACACCCGGCTGCCTGGCAACTTTCAATGTAACTTTCTATTTTTAATAATTCACTGTTAACATGTTCTACTTTCTACCAACATTTCAGTAAGCAATAGGAAACCCGGTTTATTCAGAGTTCAGACTGGAAACCTCAAAAACATGAATGAACCTCACAGAGAACCACTGGGTTTTTGCATAATCAACCAACTTAAATTTCAGGGCTGAAATCAGAAGTTTCCCATGACATGTTAACAATCTATGGTTTTAATGCCTCAAAAATCTGGCCCCAGAACCCTTTCTGATATTATCTTCTATTAGGTCTCTTCATTTCAGACCTATTGGTTTTTCTCTGTTCTTGGAATAAGACAGGCATGCTTCTGACTCAGAATTTTTGAATTTGTTATTCTCTCTCCTGCAACCATCATCCCCCAGATAGCATTGTGGCTCACACTCTGATCTCTTTGAGGTCTTTGCTCAAATGTAATCTCATTGAGACTTTCCCTGGTCTCCCTGTTTAAGCTTGCAACTTCACCCCAGCACACACACCCAAAAATATACCCTTTATCCTCTTTCTCTGCCTTACCTTTTTCACACTATTGTGTTTATTGCGTGAAATTTATTTTATTGTGTTTTCTCCACTAGAATATAATAAGCCACATGAGGACAGGGAATCTCTTTTATTCTGGTTTATTCATTGTTATATCTTACTACATAGTGAACCGCAATCAAATATTTTTAATTGAATAAATAAATAACTAGTGAAACAGAATTTTTTAAATTGGGAAATTAATAAGGGAATAAATAAAATAATTGCAAATTTGCTGTAAACATTAGTGTGTATCATTGTGCAGAGAGCTTTAGAACAACGTTTGCTCTAAATGACCTTGGGCAAGTTATTTAACTTTTGCACACCCCAGTAGTCCATTTGTAAGGTGAATAATAGCAAAAATTTATTTCGTAGCATTGCAAAGAATAAATGATTTAGAACCTGGAAATAGTGCATGACACTTAGTAAGTACTCAAACAAAAAAGCTAAAATTTTTGTGATTTTTTTTTGGTCTATTTTTGAATAGTACTATGTTGTACACAGTGATGCAAAAGATCTCTGAAAGAAGAGTGAATCAAAATGTTCTAAGATATCCACGACACCGTAACAGTTTCCTCATGCCCATGCCCATCTGTTTTGAAGAGGAAAGAGTTTCAAAACACCTAGCAGAGGATGGTTTCGATCCATCGACCTCTGGGTTATGGGCCCAGCACGCTTCCGCTGCGCCACTCTGCTGCCCCTGGAATTTCTGTCACAGTTAATATTCACCTTTTTTCCAATTTGTCAATCTTTCATATCCCAAAACTATGGTTCTCTTTTTCCTTCAGAGTAGTAACCTATCTGTTGTAATATGATGGCCATAGGCATAGAGTAACTAAGAAGAGGGTTAATAAGAAAAGGAGCCGGACGCGGTGACTTACGCCTGTAATCCCAGCACTTTGAGAGGCTGAGGAGGGAGGATCGCGTGAGTCCAGGAGTGGGAGACCAGACTAGGCAACATAGCGGGACCTCGTCTCTACCAGAAAATCAAAAAACTGGTGCACGCCTATAGTCCCAGCTGCTTGTGAGGCTGAGGCAGTGAGTCGTGATTGTGCCACTGCAATTCAGCCTGGGCGACAGAATGAGACTCCGATTTAAAAAAAAAAAAAAGAAAAGAAAAAAAGGAATAGAAATAGGAAAAAGTTATTTTAGGTACTCTTCTCCAACATGAGGCCTGCCACTGGTTATTGTGTGAATGTGTACAGTATATATATAAAACAAAACATCTGCCGATTTTCCAAATGTCATATTTTAAAGTCATTGTAAGTTACACAAAATAGAAACTTCTGAAGAAATAAACGTACTTTTCTTTCTTTTTTTCCCCATGCTGTACTGTGTTAATTTCTAATTTGTAGGGTGTCTCAAGCCACAGGTGGGAAAAAAACAGCACATTCATGCAAATTTTTTTGCATAAGAATTGTAGGGAGTTCACGGAATCTGGCACCCAGGGGTCTAACCTTCTCTGGTGTCATGGTCCATTTCCTATAGTCTCAACTTGTCAAAGTAACTGCGTTCAGTTTTTCTGCCTCTGGAAATCAACTGACTTGTTCCGTGATTTGCCAGGGTGGGGGAAATTGCACAGATCCAACGATGTGCTATGGAACTCCTTCCTCTAGCATGGAAAAGCGGGTCCAGGTTTGAAGCAGGTGAGTTTGGGTAATCCACGCAAACCAGAGTCGTCTCTCCGAAGATCTGCTAAGCTTCCGAAGGTTGGAGACAGGTGTGGATGGAGAGATGAGGCCGCCAGCACAGAAGTGAACGTGGAGAGAAGTTGACGAGGGTTAACTAACTATAGGGACGAATTGGTGAAGAGTATAATTCAGAATATTTGCAATAAAACAGTGAAAACGTCTCTATGAGCTCAGAAATAAATCCCAAAGTACAATAACATATTACTATGTTTACTTTTCTTTTTTTAAGGGAAGAGGCATGGGAAGTATTTTTGAGGAGGCTAAGTTAATTGAACATGCAAACCTGGGCGAAGCAGAGTAGGTATACTTTTCTTTCCTCCAATAAACTTCATATGTTGTTACTCCCCGCCACAGGTGCCAGCAGGCTAAAAGCACTGACCTCGACGTGATTTGAACACGCAACCTTCTGATCTGGAGTCAGACGCGCTACCGTTGCGCCACAAGGCCCCCTTCCGCCTCCTCTTTTATTTACCTGTTAATCGGATCTATGAAACTATTTTTTGGTCCTAGGTGAAGACCAGGTAGCTGGACACAAAAATAATGCCTGGCTACCTCCTTGAGGATCAAATCGCTGTCCACACAAGCACTCTGGTTTTCTCTGCCTCCAAATTGCTTCATTTTCACCTTTTCCTATTTATATTTTGCTCATTTTCTTACCTAGTTTTCTCCATGTGTTCCAAAAATAGATGTTTTCGGAATTTTGTTATTTTTGTCTTTTTAGAAATGCATTCTGTTGAAGGTCAGTCGCTTCAAAGTAGGGTTGTGTAAAGGAAGAGGCTGAGTAAATAGTGTGTCCTTCCTTCCCCGACTCTTCCCCAATAAGCGACGCTGCATTTTGAACTTGTTTCCAAAGTTGACTGCGGATCCTAACTAGTATTTCAGTGATAAGAATTCACGCAAGAGTTGGTGAGTTTAATGTGTAGTGCATCCTTCCTGCCAGACAACGGTCTCCCTCAGTCTCTGTTCTCCTTAGTTGACGAGAAACAGGACTGATTTCATACCCTGACAATGCTTCAAAGTCAGATCACTGGATGTGAAATTGGCTCAGAAAAAAGAGCAAGAAATCTTGTCTTTGGGAGCGAGTGGGTTATTCTGGCACTGCGCTTTATTTAACTGGTTAAAGAACCTGCTTCGGTAACTAGAGATCTAAGTTTTGAATGCCAGAGGGGTTTTTTTGGAGACCTCAAATGTACATATAGACCATCTCCCCGATAGCGGAGGAGTCACTTTGAACTCCTAGGAAAATATACTCTGAAAAGTGACCCACTGCTGTAAAACAGATACCTCTTTCTTTGAAAATAAACGCTGGCCTTTCTTAATGTTGAAAATCTGTTCAAAGCCCGGGGTTCCAACTGGGAATTGTAAAAAAAAAACCAAAAACCATAAATGTATTGAAGGACTTTGTGTTTGACCCTGTCGAATGTAGATAGCAGAGTAGCTTTACTAGATTATGTGCTATTATTTGCTTGTGAACAATCGAAGTAGTCATTCTGTGGGGTCATGAAAAGAGATTAAGGGGCTTGGGTGAGGGATTGAAAGTCAGAGGCACTGGGTGGTGAGATGAACCGGGATTTCAGAAAATAAGTGACAAAGGCTTTAGAAGAATCTGCAGTCACTTAACTGAAATAAAAAGGACTGAAGATATGGTGCTAAGAATTCAGTGTGTTCTGTTGTTGACTAAAAGTTAGTATATACATATTTCTCATCTATAAAATGAGGATAACACGCCGGACTCAGTAGATCAGCCTGTAATCCCGCGCCTTGGGAAGCCGAGGTGAGTGAATTGCCTGAGCCCGCAGGTTCGAGACCCGCATGGGCAACTTGGCGAGAACTCATCTCTACAATAAATCAAAAATTAGCCGGGCGTCGTAGCGAGAGCCTGTAGTTCCAGCCACTGGGAAGGCTGAGGCAGAAGGATCGCCGGAGCCCAGCAGGTCGAGACTGCGGTGGCCGGGAGTGGCCACTGCACTCCAGTCTGGG
>CAUYQG010108784.1:0-20000 GCA_963574415.1 Tarsius wallacei
ACATGTTTACCAGAAGCAAAATTAATACAAAGTTCCCCACTGGAGGGGCTTTTACACTCACTCTGTGCCAGCAGGGGTTACAGAAGCAGAATAAACAAGTTAATCCTATGTGGGTCAAACAAAAACTTAGCAGAGTTCTAAGTATAAACACTGCAAACAATTTTTCTCAGAGTTTCCATAACTTCTGAACCTCTCATAGCCAGGTTGTGAATGCAAAGGAAAATTTCTTGAAGGAAATTAAAAGTGCTACTCCAGTAAAAACATGAATAATAAGGAAGTGAAACAGCCTTATTGCTGATATGGGAAAAGTTTAGTGGTCTAGATAGAAGATTAAATCAGCCACAACATTCCCTCAAGCCAAAGCCTAATCCAGAGCAAGGCCGTGACTCTCTTCAATTCTATGAAGGCTGAGAGAAGTGGGGAAGTTGCAGAAGAAAAGTTGCAAGCTAGCAGAGATTGGTCCATGAGCTTTAAGAGAAGAACCATCTCCATAACATAAAAAAGTACAAGACAAATTCATAAGTGCTAATGGAGAAGCTGCAGCAAATTCTACAGAAACTCCAGCTAAGATCATTGATGAAGGTAGCTACACCAAAAAAGAGATTTCAGTGAAGATGAAAATAACCTTCTACAGGAAGAAGATGCCATCTAGGACTTTCATAGCTAGAGAGGAGAAGTCAATGCCTGTCTTCAAAGTTTCAAAGGACTGGCTGATTTTCATTAGAGGCTAATGCAGCTGGTGACTTTAAGTGGAAGCCAGTGTTCATTGACCATTCTGAAAATCCTAGGGCCCTTAAAAATTATTCTCAATTTACTTCACCTGAGCTCTATCAATGGAACAACAAAGTCTCAATGACAGCACATCTGCATATTAGCATGGTTTACTGAAAATTTTAAGCCCACTGTTGAGACTCTCTGATCAGAAAAAAAAAGATTTCTTTCTAAAGATTACTGTTTGTCAATAGCTCATCTGGTCATCCAAGAGATCCGATGGAGATGTACAAAGAGATGAATGTTGTTTTCATGTCTGCTAACACAGCATTCATTCTGTAGCCCATAAATCAAAGAATAGTTTCAACTTTCAAGTTTTATCATTTAATAAATACATTTTGCAAGGCTGACATAGGTAGTGATAGTGATTCCTCTGACAGATCTGAGCAAAGTAATTGAAAACCTGCTGGAAAGGATTCACCACTCTGGATGCCATTTAGAACATCTATGATTCACTGGAGGAGGTCAAAATACTAACACTAATAAGAGTTTGGAAGAAGTTGATTCATGAATGACTTTGAGGGGTTTAAGATTTCAATGGAGGAAGTAGCTGCAGATGTGGTAGAAATAGCAAGAAAACTAAAATTAGAAGTGGAGTCTGAAGATGAGTCTGAATTGCTGCAATCTCATGACAAAACTTGAACAAATGAGGAGTTGCTTCTTATGAATGAGCAAAGAAAGTGGTTTCTTAAGATGGAATCTACTCCTGGTGAAGATGTTGTGAACATTGTTGAAATGACAACAAAGGATTTAGAGGATTTACATAAAGGATTTACATAGACTTAGTTGATAAAGCAGGATTTGAGAGGATTGACTTTAATTTTGAAAGAAGTTCTACTGTGGGTAAAATGCTATCAAACAGCATCACATGCTACAGAGAAATCTTTTGTGAAAGGAAGAGTCAATCAATATGGCAAATTTCATTGTTGTAGTATTTTAAGAAATTGCCACAGCCACCCAACCTTCAGCAGGCTTCAGGAGACCCTGATCAGTCTGCAGTCACCACATGGAGGCGAGACCCTCCATCAGCAAAAATATTACAACTTTTGGAAGGTTCAAATAATCATTAGCATTTTTTAGCAATAAAGTATTTTTAAATTAAGGTATGGATATTATTGCTTTGAGATAATGCTATTGAACATTTAATAGACTTCAGTATAGTATAAATGTAACTTTTATGAACTAAGAAACCAAAAAATGTGTGTGACTTGCTACATTGTGATACTTGCTTTATTGTGGTAGTCTAGAACCAAACTGACAATATCTATGAGCTATGCCTATACTCAATTAGGTTTTGGAATCTAATATTTTTATTTCACAAAGGATAAAATTAAAGTCTGAAGACTATGTACATTTTCTGGATCTCTGGCAAAGCTGAATTAGATAAATTCTTTTTTTTTTTTTTTTGAGTCAGAGTCTCACTTTGTCACCCAGGCTGGAGTGCAGTGGCATGCTCACGGCCACGGCAGTCTTGACCTGCTGGGGTCAGGCGACCCTTCCACCTCAGTCTTCCAAGTAGCTGGACTTTCAGGCCCATGCCACTATGCCTGGCTAATTTTTTGGTTTATTGTAGAGACGAAGTCTTGCCAAGTTGTCCAGCATGGTCTTGAACCCCTAGGTTCAGGCAATTCTATTGCTTTAGCCTCCCAAAATGCTGGGATTACAAGCCTGAGCCACCACACCTGGCCTAAATAAATTCTTAAACCCAGACTTCTCAATCCCAATTGTCTTTCACTAGTAGAAATTTAAAACATAAAGCACCATGTAGAAGAAAGGTAATCAGACTTTGAAGTATAAGGTCTGCATTCCTGGTCTGTAGCAGACAATGCTACTTGTCCATCCAAATCTGTTTTTCCCTGTCTCCTGGACCTGAGACTAAACTGCATTTCCTAGTCTAGCAACTGGTTGGCCAACGTGACTAAACCTCTTGCCAATGAATTATGAGCAAAAGAGCAACTTCCACTACTTAAGAGAAAATATCCTGACCCGAACTTAGCTCTTTGCCCCTTTCCTTGGCTGAAATGACCAAAGCCAAGGAGACATTGGAAGTCATGTGTTGATGATGGTAAAACTACTGGCAGCCTGGGTCTCCTAAACAACTGTGAGAAAGAGAGCTGCCTGTCAACAGACTGCATTCACTTTGGTCCATTTCATGAAAGAGAAATAAGCGTTGCTATTTTCTATTCCACACTATTTTGGAAAATATTTGTTGCAGAAACTTGTAATGCCCAACTCATTCAGGTCTCAAGTCTAACACTGGGTAGTATGATGTCATGAGAAAGTCACTCACTCTTTTGAGCCGGTTTCCCATCTTTAAAATGGACACAATCATATTTGCCTTTTTTAACTTAATGGAATGTAGACCTAAATCATTCTATCAAATGCTTTTATACAAACAAAATGTAAACTAACATAGGAATTCAAAGGAAAGAGCAATTCTTTCTGGAATGATCAGAGAAGATTAAAGAGAAAAAATTGAGATGAAAGCTTAGATAGGATTTTAACTTGCAAAGAGGATATATAAGAATGAAAAAATGTGTGGTGCAAAATTCAAATTTTATAGTACATTTTTCAGAGATTAGCAGAACACAGTTTGAGTATAGCAGAGGAAGCTGGTAGAAGGGTAATGGGGAATCAGGCTGGCAAGATACATTTTTTAAAAATTTTATCTTTATATTTTTGAGTCAGGGTCTCACTTTGTCAGCCATGCTAGAGTGCAGTGGCACAATCACAGCTCACCACAGCCTCAACCTCCTGGGCTCAGGGAATCTTGATTTAGCTTTCACAGTAGCTGGGACTACAGGTGCATGCCACCATGCCTGGCTAATTTTTAATTTTTTGTAGAGATGAGGTCTCACTATGTTGCCTAGGTTGGGCTCAAACAATCTTACTGCCTCTGCCTCCCAAAGTGCTAGGATTACAGGCATCAGCTACCATGCCTGGCCTCAAATAATTTTGAAGCCCAGATTACGGAGTAAAAAAGATTTGAAGATAAGAATGATGAATTATAATTGATATTAGTTGGTTGTGATAATTACATCCTCTTTACCCATGCATACTAGAGTATACATATCTGCTTGAGGCACTATTATGTATAGATTGCATTGATTAGATCTGGACAGCCATCTTATGATGGAAAGGTCAAGAGAATCAGAGAGATGCCAATCCAGAATCTCAACATTGTGAAACTGAAAGTACTTATCTCCAAGGTTCTTGTGATAAGGAATCATTAAATTCTTAATTTTAACCAATGTTAATTGGCATTTCTATTACTTGCAGCTGAAAGCATTCTTAGGGAGTAAGCAATGTAAACAGTTAACTTTGTAACACAGAGAGCAACTATCTAGGGAAAGATCTGATCTATGAAATGATTATTTGCAAGTTATCACCTTACTTTATTTCCTTCCTTCCTTCCTTCTTTCTTTCATCTGTCGCCCAGGCTGGAGTACAGTGGCACGCTCACCGCAGCCTTGACCTGCTGAGTTCAGGTGATCCTTCTGCCTCAGTCTTCCGAGTAGCTGGAACTACAGGTCCACGTCATCATGCCCGGCTAATTTTTTTATTTATTGTAGAGACAAGGTCTCACCAAGTCGCCCAGGCTGGTCTCTAACGCCTGGACACAGGCAATCCTCTCGCCTCCGCCTTCCAAAGTGCTGGAATTATAGGCTTAAGCCACCGTGCCCGGCATCACCTTAAATTCTCAGACACATGCCCTTCATGATGAATAAATCAGAACTATAGGCCTTCTCACCTTCACAAACTTATTCTAAGATATATTTACAAAAGTAATCTTGAAATTCACTTTATAAAAAATAACCTTTTGTTACTGATAATTTATACTTATTTTATAAATAGCATCATTTTTATCATACCACTGATGAATAAAAACATATATATTCATGATGAAGTCAGCCAATATAAATTTTTTGATAAAACTTTAGAGCTAGGAAAATCTGATAACTCAAATAGATCTTCTGGATAATTTTTCAGATGAGAAAATTCAGGCCTAGATACTGTACTAAATGCTTTGCTAAGCCTACAACCAGCTTTACTTATTTATCTTCCTTAAATTACAATTAGTACTATTTGCTTTCAAGTAGATTTTCTTTTTGTTCTCAGAATAAGAAATATGAGAAAAAGTATTTTAAAGAAGAAGGGTCAAGTATCCTGGAATTCCCTATTAGTGTATCTTACCAATAACATATACATCTAAAATATCAAATTTAAAGTGGAGTATTTCAATAATATTTAGACCTAAAGGACCTATCTAAGTTCATACACAATGATACAAGGTATGCTGTCACTACTCTTCATTATCTCTGTGACACCTATGTACAATTAGCTAACTATCCCGTTTCATATCATGTCCTATATCTGGCCTTTTTCCCTAGACCTGGTCCTGTATAAAGCAAGGATTGAAGTCAGTCTGGGCATAAGTACAGTACTAGAAAGTAATACTGATGTAATTTATTCTTCCACTGTCTCCAGGTATTATTCTCTATATATTTCCAAGGTTTTTGCTAGGTTAAAGCAGGGAAAAGCCACAGAAGACAAACTGCTTTAGATATTTACAGCCCTCAACCACTGCTTCCAAAACAATTTTTCAGGAGAAAAGGGGAAGTAAAAGTTGAATCTTCTTGGACATCTTTTACATATTTGAAGTAAAGGTGGGTGGAGCGGCATTCAGAAAAATGCATACAGGGCATTTTCTCAAATTGAATAAATGCCATGTAATAGACTACATGAAACAACTCAGTTATTATGAAGATAACTATGCAGTAGAATATGCCACTTCAGTCCAAATCACTGACAAAAAATTGTCATAGATTATCTTACAACAAACCCTGAATTAAACATAGTGGTTCACAAAGAAAAATTGCTTAGCTACAGTTGATTCTGATGCCATACCATAGGAGCCATAGAGGGGACTCATTCAAATACAGCTTTTCATGCTGTTCCCATTTCAATTTTCATAAGGCACCATGATCCCTTAGTGAAAAAGAATTGTTCCTAGTCTGCTGCAGATAGGAATATGATCAGTACCTTAAATCCCTTTCTTTGCAAAATCAGAATCATGTCAGGCAGTTAGAATTCAGAATTTCTACATAACAAATTTCCTAGACAGATATCTGATGTTGCTGCTCCTTGTGGCTAATCCATATTTATCTACTATGTCCACCATCCTGGCTCTAAATTGCACTGCCCTGTTCTTCCCATGGTGTTGAAAAATTCTGGATATTTCTGATTATTCTTCTTTGTGGCTAATCTTGGACACCGGGCAGATTAGTATTTGGATAGAAGACTATGGTAATAAGCCTCCAAGATTTCCCCCAATGATTCTCCCATCCTGGTATTCATGTTTTTGTGTAGGCCCCTCCCATATTGTTCCAGGATTGGCCTGTGTGACTAACAGAATACAGTAGAAGTGATGGTCTGTCACTTCTGAGATTAGGTCATAAAAGACACTGCAGCCTCTGTTTTGGCCTCCCTTTGTCTCAGATCATTGGCTTTGGGGGAAGCCAGCTGCCATGTTGTGAAGAGCCATAGGAAGCGATTCATGTGGTGAGGGACTGAGACCTCCAGCCACCAGTCATGTGAGGGAGCTTGGCAACAGATCTTCCGGTCCTATCACATCTTAAGACAAGGGCAACCCTGACCGACACCTTGAATGCAACCCTTCAGACAACTGCAGCCCTGACCAACACCTTGAATGCAACCTCATGAGAGACCTTTAGCCAGAACCACCCAACTAAGCTGCTCCCAGGTTCCTGATTGTCAGAAACTGTGTAAGATATTTGTTGTTTAAAGACATTACGTTTTCAGATAATGTATTATGTGACATAATACAGACTTAAAGGCACTATACATTTTTGTTTTTCCTTTCTTTTAATTTTTAAGTGACTTGAGGATAGGAGCCATATCTCATTCATCTTTAGGTTTAGCAGAGTGCCTAAGGACATTGCAGATCCAATAACTATTTTCTGAATGAATGATTATCTCCTTCCTGTTTTTATCATGAAAGTAAATTCAATGACAATTACACGTCCAGACTTCTGACTTAACCAACAATTTTTATTTTTATTTTAAATAATGTGGTTTAACACAGAGAATATAGAAGAGAAAAAATTCTGAAATGAGATCACCTTTCGGAAGGTCCAATTTTTTTAATGCTCCCACCATTAAGAGTTCAATATAAATTTACAATGAAACTCAGTGAGCAATTTAGGAAGCCTTGGCCTCCTGCCTTATAAGCATTCATGATTACAAACTAAAACTTGGCCTCACCAGCTAAAACATGACAGCATGATGGGAAAGACTAAAGGCTGACGTAAGCGTAAAAGAAATAAACTCCTGTAAGTCTTGGGTTTAGGAAACAGTAGTTATAATTATTATGATTTAGGGAAAACATTTTAAAAGGCAAGTATGTCTTAATAACTTAGACAGCTTGGGGAGATTCAGAAACCAAATACTTTCTCAGTTTCCATAAGTGCAAAGTATATTCTGCAGCACCAGGAATTAGTTTTGATAGATACTTCATAGTAGATCCATCCCTTTAGATCCACTAACCACCATATTCTGATAAATTCCTACTGGGAAAACACAGGTTACATAAAGGGGTAAAACAATCCCATTACCATGTAGAGAAATAAAGATGCATCCATTTGGAAACCTCTTAGGAGATGTGCTTGTTTGAGCTGACATTTACTAACAGAGCAACATTTCTTTTTTTTCCCACCGACTAAGCCCCTTTCCTAGACAATGATCTCCACTGGGAGAGAGTTATTAGAGTTATTACTCCAGAGTGTTAGTGAAAAGGGTTCACTGAGTAGAAAGAAGAAAAGCAAAGGTTTTTCTCAGCACAGATGAAGTTTTACCAAAGGGATGTTCAAGTTACATGAGTGGAAAGGACGGTCTTTCACTGGGAAATAATTTCCCTGGATTGCACAACCTATATCTTAGGGGAACATGAACCTGGGTAAACTCAGGGAAAGAAAACTCAGGAAAAACTGTCTTTCTTCCCTCTACTCTAAACTAGGTGACAACTGAATATTCAAGAAGTCAAGAGCTAGAATCATTTTTTTGTCACCTAAAAAATTCACTAAAATATTAAAAGAGAAAAGAACTGAATGGGGCGATACAAGAAAGGGCCTCAGGTTCGGTTAGATTCCATTCCAGAAAACAAGCTTTGATTCTTGCATCACTTGACAAAGACTGCTTACTTCTCAGAAAGTGAGTACTGCCCCAAAGACATAAAGTAACATGCTCAAAGGACTAACCTTACACTAACTGGACTCAGTGGAAAAATAAATCGACAGCTATGCTCCTCAATGTACATCTATTTTTTTTCATTAAAATAAATAATCAGACTAAAGAATAACTTACATTTTAATATATATTTTAAAAACATGAGCACACACATGAAAGAAAATAAAGGCAATTCAAAATTTTGAATCTGGAATTTTAACTTTAAGAAGGGAAAGACTTTGATGTCTCTTTGAGCTCAGGGATTATCTGTAAGACAAGAAGGAGAAGCAGAAACACATTCTCTATCTATTCTCTATCTTTGATAGAAATAGGAGACATATAGGTGAACCCAAACCATGGTATATGAAGTTGCAAAGCAGTGTGTGGAGAAGTAACTGATCAAGAGGCATGCAGGAAGTGAACCATAAACATCAACTGAGTGGGGTATCAACAAGAAGCAGTATGATTCACCCTGAAAGCTTAGGAACCAAGGGCCAAAGCCTGTCCCCAACATCCTTCTCCTTCCTAAAAAGCATAGCAACCATTTTTCCTCCCTACTTTGTCTCTGGAAAAATTGAGCTAGAGAAATTCTGATGACATCTGAAAGAGCAGGAGCAATGGAGTAAGGGAGAAGTAGAGGGGTGCCAAGAACACCTAGCTGAAAATGGGAGCATGGGGCAACCTCCTCGGGTACCCTCCTGCTGTGGGAGTTTTTCTGTCTTCTGAATAAATCCTGCTTTCTTAAAAAAGAAAGAAAGAAAGAAAGAAAATGGGAGCATGGCAGGAAAGCCCACACATCATTACCCCATTCTCCACTGGGCTCCTAGATGCCCTCAGGCATTTATATATCCCCCAAAACAGAACATGGGAAAAGCTTGTTCTGGAGAAATAGAAAGTTCTAGAGAAAAGACACCTATATTTTGGGATTTCCCTCAGCAGTAGCAACAGCAAAAAGAAAAAAGAAAAAAGAAAAAATCTGGCTCCCTACAAAATCACCCTAAAGTAAAGCCCATCACATTCATACATCTAACATATCACTTTTTTAGTTCCTCACTCTTAAGTATGACTAGAACAGCATTTCACCAATTTCTTCTCCTATATTATGAATAAATATATATTTTTCCAAATCTTGAAAAAAACCCTTCACTGGCCTCTCCTGTCTCGCGTGGCTTCAATTCAATCTCCTTCCTTTCTTTTCCCTGTCTAACTTTCCAAGGAACCAACCCTTCCTTAGTTCCTGGCATCTCCTTAACCCTGAGGTCTGATTTTACCACCAGCCCCCTCCACACTTTCTAACGCTCAAAGCGACCCACCCGTTCTTCCATACCGTACTTTTGGGAAGGAAGTCACTATGCACAGCCCACAAAGTGACTCCTTGTTTTAAACTTTTAAATTAAGAATCATTTTAGTTATATAGCATCTAAATCTAAATTCGTTTTAGATTTACAAAAAAATTGTGGAGACAACAGAGAGTTCCAGAAAAGTTGGGAAGATAGTACACTTTCCACATGCCCTGCATCCAGTTTCTCCTATTGTTAACATCTTACATAAGTATGGTATGTTTGTCACAATCAACAAACCAATACTGATAGATTATTATTAACTAAATTCCACAGCTTAATTTGCACTTACTGTTCTTTTTTCTGTCCAGGGATCCCATCCAGGATATCACATGATATTTAGTTACCATGACTCCTTAGGCTGTTCTTAACAGTAACAGTTCCTCAGAGTTTTGTTTTGATGACATTTTTGAGAGGTACTGGTCAGGGATTTTGTAGAATTCCTCAGTTGAGGTTTACCTGATGTTTTTCTCATGATTGGACAAAGGTTACGGGTTTTGGGGAGGAAGGCCATAGAGCTAAAGCACTATTTTAACACATCGTATCAAAGATGTATACTATCAGTATGACCTATCACTGTTGGTGTTGACATTGGTCATATACTTGAGGTAGTGTTTGTGAAGCTTCTCCATATAAAGTTACTCTTCTCCACCCCTTCTTCCATACTGTACTTTTGGGAAGGAAGTCACTATGCACAGCCCACACTTAGGGAGTGGGAGTTATATTCCGCCTCCTTTAAGGAAGAGTATTTATGCAGAGTATTTGGAATTCTTCCCAGCATCACTTTTGACCCCTCTTTTATTTTTGCTCCTCATTTTGTACATTTTCCCACAAGTAGGCAATATAGTTGGGCCCCAAATCAGATACTGTAATGAAAAACCCTGACTCATTTGGTTGACCCAAGAGAGATTTGATTATTCCTGATACCTTAGGGCTTCCTTCTTTCTTTTTTTCTCTCCTTCAACAAATGCTTCTTGTCTGCAATATCCTGGACACTGTATTAGCTTAGGGTACACTTAAAGCCCAGACTAAAAACTATTTGTACCCCCAAAAGCTATTGAAATCAATCAGTCTCCTCAAACAGCTTAAAGAAACAAAGAAAAAGAAAAAGAAAGAAAGAAAAAGAGAAACGCAATGGTAAGCCAAACAGACATAGTCCCTGAGAGCTCAAAGGCATCCAAGTTACCTAGGCAGTCAGAGAAGGCTTTCCTGAGGAGGCGATTTTTGAGTTAAAATCTGAATGGTGGTTAGAAGTAAGTCTATGAACAGGAATACAAGAAAGAGAGCTATCAGGATAGAGAGACCACATCTGCAATGGCCTGATATGTGAGGGAGTTTAGGGGAAGCACTGCAGTACAGTGAGCAAGGGAGAGAAGATGCAAGAGGCCTTCAGAAAGCAAGGAAGGGCTGCCTCATGAAAATCCTACAAGTCACTTGTGGCCACCAACAGCGGGGCAGTGTCATGAACAGATTGGAGTTTTAAATAGATTGTTAAATCTGCCAAGGGCAGAATTTATCTGGTCAGTAAAAATGGATGCAGGATGACCAGTTAAGAGACCTTGCAGAGTCCAGATATGAGGTGATGGTAGCTTGGCCTAAAGTAACATAGTAAAGATGGAGAAAATTGGGCAGATTTGAGAGAGAGACAGAAATACGAGGAGGGATACTTCCAAAACAGAATTTACTTATAAAAAATTGTGTATTTATTCTTACATGGTTAAACTTCAGTCACCTTGTAAGTACTATCCATTTGATTTAATATATCTATTGAGATGCTTCTTCCACTGCTCAGAACAGTTTTTGAGCTCGTCAATTTTGATGCCTTTTAAGTCTTCTGCCATTTTTTGTTTTGCCTCTTCCACAAAGCATTTCTCTTTGAGGACTTTTTTCATCCAAGAAAACAAAGAAAGTCACTTGGTGCGAGATCAGGTGTATGGGGAGGGTGGGGCATGGGGGTCAAATCATTTTTGAGCAAAAACTGCCAAACATTCAGTGCAGTGTGGGCTGGTATACCCATAAACCATCCATTATGAAATGGGCAAACGCATTGAAAATATCTCCCAAAAAATCCACTGAAGCCAAACGCAGCCTCTCACAATGCTTCTACCTGGTACGCTAATGCCGACGGGTTCCTAGAACACTTACCTAGCAGAAGAAGCCTGTATCACAAGGGGTCTGCCCTCCAAAAAAATAATTCCGTTTTTTTGTGTGTCCCCCTATGTGATCCTAAGTGAGTGACTTAACCTGACTGTACCTCATCTTCATCTATAAAAGGGAGATAATAACATACCTACCTATGAGCTGTTGTGAGGTAATAAGCTAATATATACAAAGCATTTAAACAAATGCCTAGTTCATATTAATTGTTATTAGACCAGTTGAGTGATCATGGACTAAATTAGCTGGAGAATCAGTCCTCTGACTAATAAAATTAGGAGGCTTGGCTATACAATTTTGAAGTCTCTCTCTAACCCTAAATGCATCATTTTCTTAACCATTATTCTTTGCTAGTTCAAGAGGACCCATAGATTTTTTGTATGCTGTCCCCAAACTACTCACTCAATAAATGTTACCTTATCTTCCTTAAACTGTACCATTGCAATTCCATCAGATCCTCTTCAAAAACAGACAATGGAAGAAAAAGTGTTCTCCTGACTAAGGAATTCTGATAAATATGAAACTGATTTTTTTCATTCCCAAATATTTCACATTCAGAACCAGTAGAATTTGGTCTGCCTTTTCTATCCCTTACACAGTGGTCCTATCTTGCTTTTCTGCTATGCTTAGAAAGTATTTCAGGGAAGAATCCAACTCAGCAAACTTTAAACATCCAAAGACACCACCCACAAAACCATGGATTAAACAACTGATTTGATTCCTCCGGACAAGAGCATGCCATTATAATCACTGAATTAGAGAGTATTTAAAAGCATTAACCATGGGTCTGACACAAAGAAGACTGGCCCTTGTCCTCAAGAAACGTACAATTTACCTAGAGAGGTGAAGCTAACCCACACACTGAGAAGACTTATTATAAGACTTTAGATGCTGTGGATGATTTCTCAACTCAGACTCTAGCTAAACTGGAAAAAATTTACAAGAGAGGGAATGAGGACTATGTCATGAAAGAAAGAGCCAAGAACATTGGGATATATTATCCCAATGGGGTTTTCATATCAATAAAAGGTTTGCAAAGTTTCAACTAAGAGGACAAAATGTTGCTTTTACAAACCCCTGGCACAGTACACATCCGAAAACACAAACTAGAAGCAGCAAAACAGACACACCCCAGGCACTTCCACCAAGTGGGTGAATTTATCTGTATAAATGCATATGTTTCATTTGTGAATAATCCAGGATTATCACTTATGCAGCCCTAGAACCATGTAATATTCTTGAGGAGGGGCAGTCCCCCGCCCAAGAAAACCCCACATTTATTTGTAAGTAAGCACATCCTAACTTACTACAGGAAGAAGAAAAGGAATCTCAGCACTTTCAAATGAACTTACACTAAAACAAAGAAAGGAAACAGAGTTGCTAAAGGTAAAAAATGTAGAGCAAAAATTCAGTTGTAAATGAGCTATCATTGCAGGTAAATTTGAACTAATAAAGCAGATGATTTTACTGAAAACTTAACACCTCTCAACACAGCTATCTGCCCAGTTGGGAAACCATTAACATATTGTCACCAATGCCCTGAGCACATCAATGATATGAATTCTAAAAACAACCCAGAATAACAAAAGGAATGCACTACTAGGTAGCCAGTGGCACATGGGCTTTCCCAATTGCACTTCCATGGTGAGCTTTAATACACTGAAAAATTTGCAAAAGCAGCATGAACACAGGCTGGAGACAAAAACAGGGAAAAATGTAGATACTTTTGAAAAGCATGCACGAATCAAATATTTCAGCCAACACATAAGACTGCTTCAGAAACACCTTTTCAAAATATACAGTTGATAAGTAAGGGTATTTATGGGGGGGTTGTTAAAAGCCATGAAACCCTCCCTTTAGAAAGCTAAGTCATTATATACAATATTTTATTTTAATAAGAAAGAAACATCATTTTCTCAAATCGAAATACCAAAGTAGGCGTCTTTAATTACTTTTGGGCCAGAGGCTCCTTGGAGGATCTGTTAAAAGCTGGGGACTTTCTCTGCTGAAAACTACATATGCTCATGAAACTTAGCATTTCATTTCAAAGTTTACCAACTCACACCTCTGCCCACCATCAAACTCATCTCTATATACGTTCTCTGTCGTCTTGTGGGCCCATGTGTTAAAAGCTTATAAATCAGCTGGGTGCAGTAGCTCATGCCTGTAATCCCAGCACTTTGAGAGGCCGAGGCAGGAGGATTACTTGAGCCCCGGAGTTTGAGACCAGCCTGGGAAACATAGCAAGACCTGTCCCTACAAAAAAAGTCACAAAATTAGCTCAGCATGGTGGCACATGCTTGTAGTTTCAGCTACTGGGGAGGCTGAGGTGGAAGAATTGCCTGAGCCCAGGAGATCAAGGCTGTGGTAAGCCATGATTGTACTACTGCACTCCAGCCTGGGCAACAGAGTGAGACTGGAACATACACACACATAAAAAACAAACAAAAAACAAACACAAAAATTACACAACAGCTTAGAAACCCATGACTTTATAAAGCTCTGTGCTAAAGGAATACGCTTTCAGACCTTGGACTATTAAAAGGTCTGAATACATTAAAAAATAAAATAGGAATTAAAAGAATCATTTCATTTAACTGATTATTAACTGAGTATACAATGATATGCATTTAATTTCACGCCAATTTTTTTTAAAAAGTCATTATGTATAGCCAAGGCTTACAATATGTTTTGATAAACATACAGTGAAATGATTACTATAGTCAAGCAAATTAACATATTTATCATTTTTATGGCAAGAGCACCTAAAATCTACTTTTTTTGCAAAAATCCTAAATACTATATTATTAATTATAGATCTCATGTAGTACATTAGATCTCTAGAGTTGTTCATCCTACATATCTACATTAAAATATATATATTATTATTATTTTTGGAGATGAGATCTTGCTATGTTATCCAGGATAGACTTAAACTCCCTGCCTTAAGCAATTTTCCCACCTCAGCCTCCAGAGTAGTTGGGACTACAGGCACAAGCCACCACACCTAGTTTATATCTGCTACTCTGTATCCTTTGGCCTACCACCACCTACCCCATTTCCTACCAGTCCCTATCCCCGTCCCCTGGTAACCACAGTTGATCACACTTTATTTTACTTTTTTTTTTTTTTAATGATTCCACATATAAGTGAGATAATGCAATATTTTTTCTTCTGTTTCTGGCTTACTTCATTTAGCATAATGACCTTTAGTTTCATCCATGTTGTAGCAAATGACAAGATCTTTTTTAAGGATGCATAATATTCCATTGTGGATTCCATTGTGGATTTAGTATATGTGTGTATATATAAAATAGTTTCTTTATCTATTCATCCATGGATGGACGCTTAGGTTGTCTCTATATTTTGCATGTTATGAATAATGCTGCAATGAACATGGGAAGGCAGATATCTTTACAAGGTAGTGATTTCATTTCCTGTGGGTACATACCCAGAATAGGGACTGCTAGATCATATGGTAGATATATTTTTAATTTCTTTAGGAACCTCCATACTGTTTTCTACAATGGGTGCACCAAGCTGTGTTCCCACCAATAATATGCAATGTTTCCTTTTCTATACACCCTCTTTAACACTTGTTATCTCTTGTCTTTTTAACAACAGTCATTCTAACAGGTGTGAAGTGATATCTCATTGTGATTTTGATTTGCATTTCTCTAATGTTAGTGATGCTGAGTACCTTTTCATATACCTATTGGCGACTTTTGCATCTTTGGGAAAATGTATATTCAGGCTTCTTTGCTCATTCTTTAAAATATTTGGTTATTTGTTTTCTTGCTGTTGAATGGTGCAAGTTAGCAATACTTGATGTTTAGGAGCTGATTTCTACTTTGGAGGCAATCCTGCTTAATTGTTTTCACACGTGGTCCCTTTTGCATAAATTTGAGGTATTTCATTACCCAAATATTCTCTGCAGAAGGAAAGCAGAGAAATAGTTTCTAAAAATGTGAGACAGGCCGGGTGCAGTGGTTCAAGACTGTCTCACCTTGGGAGGCCGAGGAGAGAGGATTGTATGAGCTTAGGTGTTCGAGACCAGCCTGGGCAACTTGGTGAGACCTCGTCTCTACAATAAATCAAAAAAATAAGCCGGGCGTGGTAGCACACACCTGTAGTTCCAACTACTTAGAAGGCTAAGGCGGAAGGATCGCCTGAGCCCAGCAGGTCAAGGCTGCGGTGGCCATGAGTGTGCCACTGCACTCCAGCCTGGATGACAGAGTGACTCCAAATTTTAAAAAATTTTTAAAAGGTGAGACAAAAATGAGTTAGTCGTACACTTGGCAGCTCTGGTAATCAGTTTGTTTGTTCATTTATTCTATCAACAAACTGAATACTGACTGTGTCAGAATGGTGGGATGCATAGGTTTGAAAAATACAAAGTCTCTCCCCTCAAAGAGCATACCATCCAGTGCAGTGACACTAGAGAAGTGTCAGAGTAGTCAAAGCAAACTGCTATAAGGATACCCTTGAAGTGTTCTTTCTTTCTTCTTGGAGAACTGAGCTTATTCATGGAGACAAAGTGAGGATTATCCAGGGCAGGAAGGAATAGCAATGTATATCTTCCCAAGAGACTGGGGCTTGGGGGCATTGGGGCAAAGGAAGTGTGAGAACTGCAGTGTGGTTGGAGCAAACTGGGCATTACTGGAAGGAAAATGGCAGCAAATAAATAAATAAATAAATAAATAAATAAATAAATAAGATGCCAGGCATAGTGGTTCATGCCTGTAGTCCCAGCTACTCGGGAGGCTGAGGTGGAAGGATCTCCTGAGCCCAGGTCGAGGTTGTAGTAGCCGTGATCCTGTCACTGCACTTCAGCGTGGGTGATAGAGTGAAACTCTTACTCAAAAACAAACAATCAAACAAACAACAACAAAAAAGAAACATAGTGGCAACTCTGTGCCTGATAATGCCAAAAGCCAGCTTAAAATAAACAGTAAAAATTTTAGCTGGAAAAAAAATAAAAATGCATTGGCAAAATCAAGCCAGCTACATAATTTGTGGAACCCAATACAAAATAAAAATATGGGGTCCCTTGTTCAAAATGTTTTAAGAATTTCAAGATGTCAGCAGCAGACTATTAAACCAAGCACGTGGCCTGTCTGAGCATGGTGCTCTGGTGACTACACAAGTCACACATTAGTGAATCCTGACTATATTAGAAGAAAATTTCAAGTGTTTTTGCTCATCCCTTACTACTACAGATAAATATCCCACATATCTCAAAATGACAGCCATGAAGCTCTTAAAATGTACTAAGTACCAGGCTGGGAACTTTACATTCGCTTCATTTTCTCAGCAAACCTATGAGGTAGAGATTACCATTTCCATTTACAGATTATAAAATCAAAGTTAGAGAGGTAAAGCAATACTAAAGGGAAAAGTGATCTTATATATCTTGAAGACATTCTTTCAATACCCTTCACCATGTTGTTATAGTGGGTGCTCAAAAGTGACTTGTACATAGGTGTTTTTCTTTTCTTTTTTTTTTTAATGTTAAAGATGTGGGGTACAATACAGGATTCAAGTGGTCATCGTATAGGTAAAGTTTGGGCCTCCCTTTAGTCTCCATTTCACCTAGTTTAACATCAGGTACCCTTAGTGACCTTATTGATGCTATGTGTTCCCTCCTCCTTCCTCTGGCAGTGTCCTGCTACTGCCATACCCTTTCCTATAGTATTATAGTAAATGTTCAGTGTCCGCTTTGAGTGAGAACATGTGATACTTGGTTCTTTGTTTCTGTGATAGACCACTGAGTAATTTAGACTCTAAATCCATCCAAGTTGCTGCAAAGTCCATATGTTTGTCCTTCTTCAAGGCTATGTAATATTCTGTCATGTATATGAGCCATATTTTTCTAATCCAGTCCAGTTTTGATGGGCAGAATGGTTTTTTCCATGTTTTTGCTACTGTCAATAGTGCTGCAGTAAACATGCGTGTGCAGGTATCTTTTTGGTAGAATGATTTGTGTTCCTCCAGGTATATTCCCAGTAGGGATATTGCTAGGTCATATACAAGGTCAATTTCTAGTTCTTTTAGGAACCGCCACACCTCAAACTATAAGAATCTTAGAAAATGAAGACACCCTTAAAAAAATTGGAGTAGGCAACCAATTCCTGACCAAAACCCCAGATGTCCATACCATAAGAGATAAGATAGGTGGGACCTCATTAAATTGAAGACCTTCTGCAAAGCAAAAGAAATTATCAAGAGAGCGGGGAGATAGCCTACAGAATGGGAAAAAATACTTGCCAACTGTATATCTGGCAAAGGCCTAACATCCAAGATCTACAAGGAACTCAAATGTGCTGAAAAGAAAAAAAACAAACAACCCCATTACAAAGTGGGCAAAAGACATGAACAGACACTTCTCAAAAGAAGACACACAGGCAGCCAAAAGACATGAAAAAGTGCTCAGTCTCACTAATCAGAGAAATGCAAATCAAAACCACATTGAGATACCACCTAACCCCAGTAAGAATGACCACCATTAATAAAACAAAAAACAACAGATATCGGTGAGGATGCAGAGAAAGGGAACACTTCTGCATTGTTGGTGGGAATGTTTTTATTTCTTTGCCATGGGCATGTCTTTGCCTGGGTCAACAAAGTCCAGATACTGTGATGTTGGTCAAGGGATTTGTGCTTACAGTACTGAAAGAAAAACTAGAGTGCAAGGGCCACGTTTCACCACCACAACTGCAATACTCCACAGAGTCCTACCATAGAGTCCTATCCCACCACCCTCTGGTAGGAATGTGGGGTAGATATTGAGGGAACAGAATGTCGACTCTCTCAGAATTGCCCCTTTTCAATTCAGACACAGTTATAAGGAAAAACTTAATAGGACAGAGCCTGCTCACATTAATTTCCAAGAGAAATTATACATTAAAATAGCACATGCCCACTACAAGAGTACAAAATCTCGTTTAAAAGAAGTTATTGCATCTTCAGAATCTACAGTAATTTCAGATTTCTCCCTGAAAACCTCTAATTAATAGTTTCTTGAAACAAAGGTTCACTAGAATGTTCAGATTCATGAGGGTGCCCTCCCGCTGCCCTCCACCCAGGTATCAAATGCTGCTGAATAACCAATCTACAGTCATCAATAACATCCAAATCCATTTTTTTCCACTTAGGAATGAGAAGAAGAATTGCCACAATCACAATAGAATATTAAGTCAACAGTAAAAACCAAAGAATCTAAATATTTAGCAAAATTTCTTAGGTTTTTTTTTTCTAAATTTTTTTTAAAGCTTATTTGAACAGTTCGTCCCTCTTACATTGTGTTCAGGGCTTTTGGGTGTATTTTGTCAAGCCTCCGGCTTTTGGTCGTAGCTATACTCACACAATCCCTGTAGCTGTGGGTCCTCTGTGTGATTAATAGATCTGCCAGACATTCCTATTTAAAAACTATTCCTACTTTATGTCTTTTTTCTACTCGTCCCTGATTTTTCTTTGATCTTTGTTTTTTTCCTCAGCAGAAATTACCTTCTGTCAAGAGTTTTCTCCCCACTCCACAGCCTTGTAGCTTCATTCTAGTGTTCTGTTTTGGGGAGCTTTTGTTAAGTACATAATAGGGCAGAGCCTGCTCACGTTAAACAAGTAACCAGACAAAAGGTTCAATACAGGTTAACAATCTGCCAGCACCTCTCTCCCTCCACCCACCCTTCCATTCCAATTCCACAATTTTAAGGCAGAAAGAAAAAAAAATGGTATTCAAACGACCAAATGGCACACTCCCTTCCCACCAAGCAAGCAGTACTTTCCTTGTTCCGCTTTGTGCGCTGGAAGTGTAAGTTGCATTTTCAAAATTATTCTGTCAGCCCCATGACAATTTAATTTATTTATTTATTTATCCAGTTTCTCAACTCTGTTTGGGTAGCAATGTCTCGTCAATATCTCATTCAGGTGTAGCACGGAAAAGCCTAACAATCCTGGGCCGGCAGCCAAGCTTACCAGTGACTGACGCTCGCTTAACTGAGCAAAGATTTGCTCTGCACAGAGTGGGGCTTGACTGTACAAGAACCAGCAGTGACAGCGAGGATGTCGGCTAGAATCCTAACAAAGCTACTTCCAACGTGTGCTCAGGCAAGTGGAACCAACACTTAAACTGAATGTTAAGGGGCTTCAATCTTGGCATTTTTTTTCTATCATTTACCTTCTGAATAAACCTGGGGATTTTAGAGGGAAAAACAGCACATTAGCACACTTAAATCACAAATCCTTGTACCTTTTTAAAAGGCTGTTGAAGATTTATTAACTTGTAGGAGCAATCATTTAATTGCTTGCTTCTGCTACACCACACACTATATTTTTTTAAAAATGACCAAATTAAACCTGCCGCACAAATTTGTGCTTTGAAGTTCATGCAAAGGATCATTCCTTTGAGGAAGTGATAAAAAGAAGAATTGAAATGCTCTCCTTTGGTACAAATGTCCACACATACCTCCGCCCCCTTCCCCACCTGAG
>CAUYQG010108784.1:22500-42890 GCA_963574415.1 Tarsius wallacei
TGCTCAAAAAGTTTTCCATTTTTTTTCACAGGATACGGTTTAGGTCTTATAATCATATTAGAATGTTCCTAGGGAGTCACAGAAAAACACAACACTTTGCTATTAGAGGTATCAAGTTTGGTTTGCAGACTTGACTTTCTATCCTAATTTCTTTCCATTTTTCAACATTGTGTTTTTGTTTCTGATATCATTAAAAATACTTAAAACATAGTATAGAAAATACTAAATGGATGGAAATAACACTTTTCTTTTGGAGGATAGGTGTTTCATTTTGGAGATGCAGGGTAAGGATATTTGACAGATATTCTCGACAGCGAGAAGGCAGACCTCAGCTGTGCTGTGGGGGTAAAGGGGGTGGAGAAAACAGAAAGGGAGAGAAGAGAAGAGGGAGAGAAGGAACTGTCAAGTGACTGCTAGTGAGTTTCTGATATGCTCTTCATCTGTGCAGCAGCTTTTCTTCCTTCTACCAATATAAAAATTAATGATGAATTATGATTGTAGTTTTTACAGGGGATAGAAGAGGGAGAGAGAACCAAGATGAATATGGTTACCTAAGAAACCTGTAGTATTAAGTAGTATTATTAGTAGTAGTAGTAATAAGTACTATTAATAGCTAACCATTGTGGAATGCTTTTGAGGTGTCAGGTACTGTACTAATCTCTTTATAAATTTCAGACAAGCCACAAATCCCAATAAAGTCATAGCTTAGTGTGTGAGGTAAATAGATAATCAAAGAAATTCACTAATTTCACAGCTGGCCATGGAGACTCTGAAGTGTCTGACACACTCTACTTTGGAATCAAAAGGTCTTAGAATCCTATTTGAATGAATTCTGAGAAAGATATTTACCTGAGCTCCCCTCCAATGTGAAATTGTTTCTACACTGGCCCTCACAGAGTGAAATGACAATGTTTTCAAGAAGGAATCTCTTTGGTGGAATTTAGAGAAACATCCAAATATGTTCCAAAAGTTTTTGAACCCATGCTGATAAGAAAATATAGAATTCTTGATGTTTGGCTGCTATTATTAATCAAGAGCTAAAGCAGGGCTCACAGATAATATGAGGTGCCACAACCTCAGAGTGTTGGTTACTTAGGAGGACAAGACAAAAATCTATGTAATGTGGCTTGGCTGAAAAAAAGTCCTGTCTCAACCAGAGTCTTAGGTGAGTCTTGATGAAAAATTATCAATGAATCAAAAATTAAAAATGTGGAGACTATAATAACAGGTTTGATAATAATCAAGTGCAAAAGTTTACTTGTAATATTATTTGCTTCCGGCTCAAGCCCCAACTTAACCATTCCTCAGTTCATAAAAATAATTATGCATAACATCAAGTTTCATATCCTATAACTCTATCAAAGGATTTTTTTCTCCTGCTAATTCTTTTTTTCTCAGATGGGAAGGAAAGAAGAAAAGAAGTTAGAAAAGGAGGAAGGAGAGGAGGGAGAGAAGAAACCAGTAAGTGCCAGGTGCTGTGCTGGTTTACAACTCCACATGTCTACATACACACAGGGCACTACACCAAATTTTTTTTTTTTTTTTTTTTGAGTTGGAGTCTCTGTGGCCCAGACTAGAGTGCGGTGGCCGCTCCCGGCCACCGCAGCCTTGACCCGCTGGGCTCCGGCGATCCTTCTGCCTCAGACTTCCAGTAGCTGGAACTACAGGCGCGCGCTACCAAGCCTGGCTAATTTTTGATTTATTGTAGAGATGAGGTCTCGCCAAGTTGCCCAGGCGGGTCTCGAATCTGCGGGCTCAGGCAATCTACTCACCTCAGCCTCCCAAAGGCACGTGATTACGGGCTGAGCCACCCGGCTAACACTAAATTTATGTATTACCTTATTAAGTGCTCACAACAACCCTGCGGGTGGGTACTATTTCGCCAACGACGTCTTTTTTCTAATGTTAATGATAAGTCAAGACTTAGAAAGCATAAATAACCAAAGCCCTGACGATAACTTTGACTCTAAAATTCTCTTCCTTCCAACTACACAAGGCTGTTTGCTATTTTTGTTTTTGTTGCTGTTTTTAAATTTTAATGTAACATCTGCACTAAACAAGGGCCTTACTTTGTTATAGTAAAAGAAAAGAATGTGAGAAGACCTCCAGTCATCGTCATGAAAAACAGAACAAAATGAACTGGGGACAACAGTTAGAGCTATACTATGAAATAGGATAAGTTACATTTCTATCATTTGAAGTCTTGCGGATGAGGGATTTAAGAAATGTTGGATGATAACATTTTTGTGTTGAATTCCAAATGTTTTCTTGGAAATTTAAGGCAAATCAATGTGCTTAGAAAACGGGCATTTTAGTATTCTTAAAAAGTTAAAAGTCCTCAGAAATGTTTTCTTCAGGCGTTAAGCAAACCAGAACACCTCCTGCAGAAAAACAAGCACTCATTTGAAAGCAGTGTCTTCACCAGCCAATCTAACAAGGTGTTGAGCCCCTAAGCCCCCAGGACTATCGCCTCTCTCATGACAGAGGTAGACAAGGGCTCCCTGCAAGGACCAGGAGGCCACACAGGACAGGAGTGAGCAGTCCCCGCAGAACCATTGTTGAAATGTCAGTCAGGCACTCGGCTTGCCTCCACCACCCTTCACAGGGCTAAACATCTCTTTATGTCAGAACAAATTGGGCAAGCCTCAAATCTTTTTTTCTTTTCTCTGACTTCAATGAGACAAGCGCAGGGAATGAGGAAGAGAGAGACGGAGAGGGGGAGGCAAAGAGAAGGACAGTTCAGTTCACATGAAAGCACTATGACACAGCTACATGCCTGAAAACTGTTCCTGGGAACTCTTAGAATCTTTTGAGTGGTGGCGGTGAAAACAGAGCAGCAGCAGGGCCAAGTCACCCCTTCCCACAGTCAGATCACCAGGGCTTGAGTTCCTTCCCGAAACCTATACCGGACACTTCAAGACATGCATTGATGCCTTTGTGCAAATGGCGGAAACACCTGACTCTTTTATCTATGCCATTTCTATTCCTTTTGCTCTTGGTTACAACCTGCATATCTAAGTTCAGAGCACTCAGTGTTATAAATTCATTCTAACATGACTTCACAGTGGCATCTATGTCAGTGTTTCTATAACTTAAGTTCCAAAGAAAATGTAAAAGTCTGGAAAGAGTCCAGCTGGGAAGAAGGCAAGATAGCACACAAAGGAAGTGGATGCAATCCTAGAAACACAGGTTGGAAAGCCTCAAAATGTAGCTGATGTAAAGATAGAGTGGTCTACAGAATATAGGGATCAGTAATACATGGCAGATTACACAAATATGTGTCCATGACATACTACATGGTATAGTTTATATATAAAAATCTGTCTTCCCAAGTATTGCTTTTTAGAAAGTAGGACTAATTCTTAAACAAAAGTGGATGCATGTATATATCTATCTATGATATATACATGTATACATATATATAAAACTCCATAATGCATGTGTGTATATATATCTATGATATATATATCTCTATGATATTTATAACTCTATGATATATATACACGTCTATATATAACTCTATATTGTGTGTATATATATCTGTATCTATACATGCATATATATATAAAACTATGATATATATCTACACATATCCATGTGTTGTTTAGAAATTATCCCTGTTTTCCAAAGAGCAATATATTTGGGAACAAATAAATATACAGAAAAACTAAAATGTAGCCTGCTTTTAGGTGCAGGCCTGATCAAAACATACTAGATCACTGGGGTCTGTTTTAAGAGGCAAAAATAAGTTTCAGAAATTAAAGAGAATAAAAATGAGTAAAATATTGGATTACTGAATGTATTAGTACAAATATAAAGAACTTGCACTCTACAAAGATTTATTTTAAAACAAGAGGCTATGGTTGCTCTTGAGGAAGTATTTGGTATGGGAGAAGATGGAACCTATCAAATAAAATGAGATAATATAAATATTTCATTTAGTCGTTATCATCTCTTTATGATGATGAGAAGACATTATTATCATATTTTTTATTCTAACCCACACAAAATGGTCAATCTTCCACATTTGTAATGGGCTACAGCACACTAATCTTAGTTTGGTATAAAGCTCATACAAACCACTCAATATTTTCAATATAAATTTAATGACTTCTGATTTTAGGGAAAAATAACAATGCTCAAAAAAAATCGCTAGTTAACTCTAACCTCTCCTATTGGTTATTTATGTAAGCATGTGCACTTGCAAAAAATAAAATAAACTTTCTGCATATTCATTATGAAGAAGACGGATGATAATCAGTAGGAGAGACAGCAAATTTCTTCTTGAGGATTAGGCTCCAATTGGTTGAATTTCAACATCAACCTGGCAATTTTACTATTAAGTCAGCAGAAGTGAGTTCTTATACACTATGCCACTTACTACCGGAGAACATCAGGCAAAGGGAAAAGAACACGCTAGAATAAATTGTGCATTATTTCTGGCATTAGTTAAAGGAACAGAGCATTATAAGAAAAAAAATACAGTACCATTGATTTTTACAGGTGTTTAATACAGATAAGCTGAAAAAAGGGTTTCCATTTTAAGCCTAGTGATGGCTAAAGATGCATTCAAATATGTTCAAAAGCAATCTAAAGTCTTCTAAAATGGTGTTTAAGCTATTCAAGCAAAACGTAAATAGTTTTTGTCGTAGTTCTGAGGAATGTAGAACAAAAACAGTGTCCAAGGAGCTGACTCTGGCACACTGCCGGCCACTGTCAAATCAGGGGGGGGTCATTAAAACAGAGGTAATACTGTTTATCCATTACATGATCACAAGTTATTTAGAGAAAACAGTAACAGACTGTCCTTAGAAAGGTAGGAGGCATAATTGCCCTAGAAATCTCCAAGTCTCACTCTCAAGAGAAGACACCAAAAGAAACAATCAAGTTAAAGAGTCGAATATATGCTTAAGTTATTACATAAAGAAAGTAAATTCATGATTTTTAACCTTGTCTGTCTTTAACATATTTCTTTAAAGTTCCCTTTGAAAGAAAAGGAAAATGTTTGCTTTTATTAGAAACACTAAGTGGATACATCTAAGCGCTTTGAAAAAAAATAAATAAATAAATGTGGGTTATGTCTGCATAACCATTTAATAGATACTTTTCCTATTTAACTTATTTTGGGGGGTTCACCAGCCTCCAATTTCTGCAGAGCTGATCGTTCATATAGCAGATTGCATAATGAACAAGGCAAAAAAAAAAAAAAAGGAACCATTTTGACTACACAGAACAGCACTCACAGAAGCTACAAGAAAATGAGAAAGAGGTTTGTTTCTGGCATTCTTCACTATGTACTATGTTTTGTCTCTCTCTCTTTAGCAATTAGTCTTTCTTAGAAATACATATTGATAACTCTGGCTCAAATGTGAGCCTACTTCCTATAGCCACAATCTCTTATACTTTTTTTTTTTTGAGTTGGAGTGTCACTCTGTTGCCCAGGCTGGAGTACATGCTCATGGCCACCCCAGCATCAACCTGCTGGGCTCTCCTGATCCTTCTGTCTCAGCCTTCCAAGTAGCCAGAACTACAGGTATGCACTACCACGCCCAGCTGATTTTTGACTTATTGTAGAGACGAGATCTTGCCAAGTTTCCAGGGCTGGTCTTAAACCCGTGGGCTCAAGCAATCCACTCGCCTCGGCATCCCAAAGTCCTGGGAATACAGGCTGAGCCACCAAGTCCGGCCTTTTGTACTTTTTAAAATCTACTCTCTCTTCTCCGAGATGTGGGCCAGACATTATCTTTTCTTTATCATTATAATGTGATCATATCCTTGCTGATCACATAGTAGTTGTTTTTGCATAAACAAATAAGTAGGATAATGATTGGCTAAAGTCTGTCAGGTCAACTGACTAACAAGCACAAACTGAGTGTGTCTTTTCTATGCCATATAGCAATGAGGACAAGGCTGATATAAATGAGGATAGAAGGGACTCTGTTACACATATATCACTATCCATAACAAGCATTAGAATAATTACAAAACATCATGGTAACTGAGACGAAAGAATACTGTGCATTTAACAAAAGAATAGTTATATGGAATATAAACTAGCAGATAACCAGAGTTAAGTTGAATGGGGGTGCTGTAAGGATGCCCAGCCACTAACGGATCCTGTATGCTGTCCTGGCTGACTCAGGTTCTGGAGGTGCAGGAGTAGAAAACCCACAACTCAGATACTGTTGTCTGTTAAACACATGATATAATCAGCTAAAAGTCAGACTAGTTACCTTGCCAAACCTGGTTAGTGATACTTCTGGATACTAAGTGGCTCAGCTGTGATCCTCTGTGTATCTCAGAGTTTCTGTATGTAAAACAACTCCTTGTATTATAAAGGACACAAAAAGGAAGACTTCGTAGTATCAGTAGCGTAGTAATATTTCAGAGACCAGTTATAATATTATGGAACTTAGTTATAATGGGTCATGAAATATGATTCAAAGAATATCAGAATCTGTATTATAAAGAGTAATAATTAACATAGATTTTGATTATACATAGACAGGGTGATGGGGTGTCAAGAACAAAAGTTTTTTTGAAGCCAGAAAATTGAGGTTCAGATCTGCTTAGCCAGTATTGAGCAACATTGGGTAAGTCACTTAACTTCTCAGCCTTAGATGGCTTGTCCATAAAATGGTGAAATAGAAAAACCCACCTCTCTCAGGCTTGTCTAAGTGAAACACAGGCAGGTCGACAGGCATGAATGTCACCATCAGGGCTTAAGCACTATACACACATCATGGATGTTCTTCTTTCTTTAGGTTTATACCACAGAGTCCTGCTTATGTAGGAGGAAAATCATTCGGAAAACACACTCACTCCCTGGGGAAAGAATTCTTACCACTCTTGTGAATTTGAGCAATAGTATCTCAGTTGCATTAACTGGTGTTTATTAATGTATTATGAACCTCTGCCGTGGCATCTGATTCACAATAAAGAGATTAAGCATACTAATTTGTCATTTATTTTTCCAATGCCTGCTTTCCTGCCTGCAGCACCACTAATATCCCAGGAGCACCTCAACCCAATTATTTCCCATTTTGCATTACTGCTGAAAGTAGTGCTAACGTGCCCAAAAGGCTTTGCTCCTCAGTGATGAAAAACAAAAAAAGCTCCTGCTCTCTCCACCACAATACTGTTGTCATTTGCTGAGAAGAAACACCCCTGGACCACTGGGCCATATCTAGTAATCAAACCAAATTAGCAGCCTGACTGCGCTATGGACATGAACAGCAGACCCGTGCTTATTTAGTATTTATTTTTGGGGTGGAAGAAAATTCCATCCATAGAATGAAATTCACAACCTAGAGGGAGTTGAATTATATGATGCCTATATACACAAACTGTTTTGTTTGCTTGTTTGGGGAATTGAGTGTCAAAATCACTCAAATAACTGGTGAATTCAACTTTTTCTGTTCTGAAAAAATTTAATAACCAGTTGTTTAGCCAACTCCAAATATTAACTTACAAACTAATTTGTGAATGTAGACACAACTCATTATTAATCAAAGAAGCATAAGACTCTTCACTTTTCATGCATTTAATCCAGCCTTATAAATGGTATTTAACCCTCCCATGTAATATTTCTGCTACTTTCCTCAGTCTTTCCCTTTGAAATGTGCTTTTTGCTTATCCCAGGAGTTTCTATATTGCTTAAGGCGAAATATTCCAGCATACCTTCACAACCATGAACAGTAAACATTTTTCTGCCTTTTTCTGCCCAAGGTTCAGAACCCATTGAAATGCCTATGGATAGTTTTAGAAGCATACAGGACTCCACAGACTAACCAAAAAGAATTATTTCAAAAACTTGCCCATTTCACCAAGAACGTGAAACTTAGATTGTAAAAATTTTGATAATTTTAGCTGTGAGGAGATACTGACAGAAAACAGATTGTTATTTATTTCAAATATGATCAGCTCCAAATATAAAATGCTGCAGATTAAGTTAATCTCTATGAGGTTATTTCCTACCATTATTTCCTTAAATCCTCCCCTCGCTTTAATCAAGAACAGGAATGTTAAGGGTTTGATGCAGGGAAGAAGCATAGATTAGTGGTGAGCATAATAGCTTGAAAGCCAGGAAACATGAATTCTATTCTGGGCCAAGTGGTCTTAGGTGAGCGCATGATTTACAGCCTCAGTTTCTCCGTTTATGAAATGGAAAGCATCACATACACCAAAATGAGAGCTTCACGGTGGTAAAAATGTTGAATGCTGACTATGTGCTAGGCATTGAGCAAAGAACTTTAAAAGGATTACCTTTTATAATATTATTACCTAAAGTAAATAATAATATATATTATTGTTCAGATTTTACAAATAAGGTCACTGAGGTACAGAGATGTTAAGTAAATGGCCCAGGATCACACAGCTAGGAATCAATTGTAAAGGCTGAGCTCTAACCCATAGGCAACACTGCTCTTTACATCAGTGGCTTCAGCCTTATCTGGAAGGGCTTTGAGAAATGGGATCTACCACATACCTAATAAAGAAACTTCCCGAATAGTAGCCCAGACTTTTCCTCTCCTCTTGGGTCTCTGTACCACCTGCCTTGGGAAAAGGACCACCCAGGCTCAGGCCTCCCTGGCTTTGCTGCACCTGGTAGCTCCCATATAACTGCAGTTGCGACACAGCACTGCTTTATCTGCCAACTGAACCCGAGACATTTGTGTTCGGTTCAGCGCAGCTGGTGGAGGAAGGCTCAGATTTCTGCTGCACTGAACACAATGAAGCAGCCCTGTCACAGGACCATTACGAAAGCACATGCTCCTTGGCTAATTTTTGTAGCATCCGTGTATAGGCTATTTAAAACTACTCTCTTTCTCCTTCTCCCCCATCCCACCCACAGCTCTTAAATGCCTTCCTAGGAGTTAAGTTCATCCAGGGGTCTTTTGGCCATATGTTATTTGGTGTCACATTTTTCCTGCCTATTGGGGAACACACACACACACAGAAACCAGCTTCCAGAGGAAAACGTTCTTGATGGCTGGCAGCATGTATGCCAAATGGCACACTTGCAAAGTGTAAAGGAGCAATGCTGAGACTCCTCTGCTCAAACCTGGTATCTGCAGGAAAAGCCAACTTGAACCCAACTTACACAGATGCTAAAGGAATGCCTCTCTCACTACTAAGATTCACTCAAGTCATCAGAGTTACTTGCCACAATGGGAGTAAAGGTTGAAAAGGTCTTCCTATATCATATCTGTGGGGTGCTGTATAAAACAAGGCTTTAAAATATAACACAATCAGCTGGGCGCACTTTGGGAGGCTGATGTTGGAGGATTGCTTGAGCCCAGGGGTTCAAGACCAACCTGGGCAACACAGCAAGACCTGGTCTTCACAAAAAATAAAAAAATTAACCAGGCATGGTGTTGTGCACCTGTGGTCCCAGCTACTCAGGAGGCTGAAGCAGTAGGATCACCTGAGCCCAGGAGGTTGAGGCTGCGGTGAGCTGTGATCGTGCCACTCACTACACTCCAGCCTGGACAAGAGAATGAGACCCTGTCTCAAAAAAAAATAAATAAATATAATATGCCACATTCATGCATGTTTGTTAGAAGCTGTGGTCATTTTATAATAACACATCTCATAATTGTAGAATTAATAAAGCTATTAAAAATGATAAGTATGTGAAGCAATACACATGTTAATTAGCTCAATTTAACCATTCCATAATGTATCTATATTTCAAAACATGTTGTACACAATAAATATATACAATTTTTATTTGTCAATTAAAAAAGAGCTATTGATCTTCATATTCCAAGACTCTAGTTAAGCTGTGAATAGTAAAATAATCTCTTTTGTGCCTAGACCGATAATAAATACACAATAAACAAGGAATGCTACAGTAAAAGAATTATACTTTCAGAAATGCCCTAGTATTTTAACATATCTGGAATAAAGTTGCAAATGGTTCACTCCTAACTTTCCTGAAATTCAGAAGTTTTTACATGCAATTGCTAGATTAATATTTGCAAAATTTAAAAGATCTAAACTGGGTTAAGAGATGGTTGGTATTTGTTAAAGTTTAACTGGAAGGAAGAGAAAAAAGGAATGACATTTAAGATGTTTTAAAAACCTTCGCCCAGCCGGGCTCGGTGGCTCAGCCTGTAATCCCGCGCCTTGGGAGGCTGAGGTGAGTGGATTGACTGAGCCCGCGGGTTCGAGACCCGCCTGGGCAGGCGAGACCTCATCTCTACAATAAATCAAAAAAATTAGCCGGGCATGGTAGCGCACGTGTGTAGTTCCGGCTACTCGGAAGGCTGAGGCGGAAGGATCGCCGGAGCCCAGCAGGTCGAGGGTGTGGTGGCCGGGAGGGGCCACTGCGCTCCAGTCTGGGCGACAGAGTGAGACTCCAACTCAAAAAAATAAAATAAAAATAAAAATAAAAAAACCGTCGCCCTTTAAAGACACATTTTAAAGAGGTCAAACACTGAAGATTTGCCAACAAAGAAAAATATCTTCTTACAGAAGTCATTCAAGCAATATGGGGCATCTATCAAGATTTCATTATCTTATAGTTTAGAGAGGACATTTTCTGGTCTTTTTATATTCAGAGATTCTCTATAAAACTCTGACTTTAAAAAAATCACAACCAAACTTAAACAATTTTGCAGGAAAACAATAAAGAGTACAGACTGTTGTTAATAAAGAAAAAAAATTGAAAAACGGTGGTTTTGTGGGTCATTATGGAACAGACTTTCTTAATAGAGGAAATACTTTGGGAAAACGTACCCTAAACACATTCAAAGAATGTCTGGAAGTTGTGAAAAGATCCTAGGAAACTAAGTATTCTCCTTGCTACAAATATTGAAAAAACAGATACAAGATGCAAATGAACTGCTGAACTCAATCCTTGGTCTTAAAAATATATTTCAATAGAATAGCCAATGCATCATGTAAGTATGAAAAAGATATACTGTAATAGCATTCTGAAAAATGAATTAAGAACACATTGTCATCAACTCCAGTAAAAATAATAAAGGTAGAAAAGATTAAGAGGCAAGCATATCTTTCGGAATTGTAAAATGGGTTTAAAGGTCTTCTAATAACAACTTTTACTCAAACCTTACATAAATAGGCTTAGATGATACAAATATTATGTGGGCTGTGTGGACACTCCCAGGTTCCTAATCATGTTTAGGGATTACTTGACAGAACAGAGACATTTCATTCCTATTGGGCTGAGGGATTACAGCAAAGAAACATCTAATATTCCATTTTTTAATTTCATGCATTTTTTATTTACCTTTAATGATGCTGTATATATTCATCATCCTGAAATATTAAAACAGTATGAAAAAAGTAATAAATTGGTGGAAAATTTAGGGAATAGGAATGCAACAGCACGCAAATCATACACTATCAAGTGCTTGATACACATTTAAAATTACTGCCTACTACGGCAAAGCCAAATTCCTAGCAGATTTCTGAAGCACAAAGTCACAATAAGAAGATCAGCAGAACAGACTGAAATAATAGAATATTCATCCCTCTAATCCATATGCAATTCTTTAGGGCTTTTTTTTTTTTAACAATGCATATGAGGTCTGACTGTATTCGGGATTTAAATAAGTTGTCTCCTTTTTGCTCCTCTCTATTTTTATATAAAAAAGTATATACAGTTATCATTTCTGCACTGCTGCACCAACAATGACAAGGTTAGCACATTTCCTCACACCTCAAACAAAACAATAGCATTTTTAAACACAAAAGTGTTAAGAGAAATACATTTATTCATCCCACTAAAACCTCCTGAAATCGCTTTTTGAGAAGAAGAAAAGTTGTTACTCTTGAGGGGCAATGAAGTGATGTTTTTGTCATTTAATTACCAATTAATGGATTGATACTGTAATATAATATTGCATTTAAATACTGACAAGAGCTAAAGGCTGGCATTTCATCATTGTCTCATTCACCTTTTCTTGCAGGGAGATGAGATTGCCTATCAGGCATCATCCAATATTGTAGCAAGGAACAGAAAAATTACGGAGGAGTATGACCCCATCCCCTGAATTGGCATGGGTACTTCTGGAGAACATTTGGAACTCTGGGAAAGAGAAGGAACACACTGGCCAGCAGATGCCCAGTTCAATAAGGTGCCTGGCATGGTCCTCATTCTTTCAACCATGTTCTCATTGCCAGGAGTTAATAGCAGCTGTCTTTCAGCAGGGGTAGTGTTTTAAAATCTTACAGTTTGTTTGTATATGCTGATTTCCTTCCTTCTTTCCTTCCCTCCTTCCTTCCTTCCTTTCTTCCTTCCTTCCTTCCTTTCTTTCTTTTTATAATGAATCCCTATTGCCTTATAATAAGGAGGAGAACCAGCAAAACAGAAAGAACTTAAAATGCTTCCTATTCTTGAAAGACTCCCACATTGCTCCTCCTTTAAGAGGCTTTCTCTTTCATTCACCAAAAAGAATTGTTCACTCCCTTATGCTAATGTCAACAGCAAATTTCTATGGCCCAAATTACATTCTACCTTGTGGTATGATCCTTTGCCTTACAAGTATGTCTTTTATGGGATTAAGTCCCTTCAGGGCAGAGGTGGATCTTCTTTTCCATTATTTTCTCTCTTACAGTAATGAACACAGCTCTGTGTACCTAGTGGGTATTTAGCAATTTTTGCCATTGTCATTGAATTGATTGAAGCTAGTTAAATGTTTTTATTTCAGTTATACTCACTGCTTTGTAGTTCACTTTTCAATATTAGCCAATTCTACCAGTTGTGGATATGGTTAGCTACCATGAATACTCCTAGGCAAAGGGATATAACACTTTTCAGAAAATATGTCGGAGAGAATCAGCATGTCCTACCACCTAACATACTGTCACAGAAAAGAGAGTATGTAGCTCTGCAGAACAATGAAAACATGAGTCGACCCAAACAGTACAGTTTTTAAAATAGAAATTACCATTATTGCCAAGTAGTAGAAAGACATGTACCAAATAAAAGGGGCAGGCATGTGGCTCATGCCTGTAATCCTACCCCTTTGGGAGGCCAAGGCAGGAGGACTGCTTAAGCCCAAGAATTCAATCAGCCTGGGCAACAGAGTGAGACCTCATCTCTACAAAAAAGTCAAAGAATTAGCCAGGTGTGGTGGCATGTGCCTGTAGTCCCAGCTACTAGGGTGGCCAAGGCTGAAGGATGGCTTGAGCCTAGAAGGTTGAGGCTGCGATAAGCTGTGATTGTGCCACTGCACTCCAGCCTGGGAGACAGAGTGAGATCTCAACCACAACTCAAAAAAAAAAAAGAAAGAAAGAAAGAGAGTGAGAGAGACAGTAAGAAAGAAAGGACTATACGATAGAGGGGAAGATAGGAGAAAAGACTTCTCCACTTAGGGAAGAAAAATAAGGGTTTCCTTACGGGGAGAGATGCCACTACATCCAAATTTAATAAGTATAAAAACATAGCTGGGTCAGATTTTAAATGAGAAGAAAAGCTTCAAGGAAGCTCTTGCATTCTAGATTACGGTTCTTAAAATTCTTTGCTAACCTCTGTTTGTCACTTGCAGTAATGTGTCACCATTTTCATCCAACCCCCACAATACATTTCATAGTTGAGGTAAACTGAGAATTTATCCAATTAAGTCCAATTCCTTCTTGAACACTTTAAGTTTATTCCTTAATTTACTTTAAAGACATTAAGAAACTTCAGGGAAAAAAAATTCAAAATATGGAGTGATGAATGGCAAGCAGAGAAGAGGAGAAAACAATTCATTAAAACTGCGGTAAAGTATAGAAAAAATCAAACCTAGTGTCTTCTTACACCCCCTCTGCCTTATATCAGAGCAAATTGCCTTCAATTCTCATCATTACACAGTGATCCTATCTACAACATGATATCATCTTTTTTTCAGCTCAAGTTCCCATGTCAGTAAGCCTTTCAACTCTAGGCACTCATTCAAGAATTCAGGAGTGTTCTCAAGTTCTTGTGCGAACCAACCAAGATGTGTCAACCCAGAGCAGGTGGTTCAGCTGCTCTGAGATCCTTTGCTGAGTACAACCAGCATGTGGCTAAAGCCTCTTACAAACAATACATTGCTTTGCAATTAGCCACCCGTTCTTGTTAGGGTTAATAAATTACCTGGTATTTAAGAGTGTTGACAACAGGTCAAGGGTGTCACATATGACAGGGCAGAGAAAGTAGTAAAAGTGTGCTAACCTTTACATTCTATACCAAGCACGAACCCCAATCATGAAGACTTATCTCCCCTTTCCTATGAAAGCATTAGTTCACTTGTCTGCCTGCTCCCTCTTTATGGTTTAATGAACTTGGCTTCCCCTGCCTTTGTGGGCTGGTAATACTTAATCATATTTTTTGGGAAAATATTCCTAAAACATTATGAAGTTTTCATATTCTGACTTGGTTTTACAGATTCAACTACATATGTTTTAATTCATATAAAAGTCTGACCTAATAAGAATACACCAGGGTATTCTTATATACCATCATGAACAGTTGGAAAGAGAAGACATTGACAACCATGGCCGTCTTCCCTTCTTATCTTACCTGCTCCTTCCTTCTGGAATAGATGGTAACCCCTGGCCAGCAAGTTCAAATTTCCAACCTTCCAGTCCATATTGTCCCTTTTGTGAAGTTGCTATTTAGTAGGACTTTCTATTTGCTGGGAAATATTCAAAATGTTTCATCCATTCAATTGAACCATTTGAAATTGCAGGGTTTTTTGCTTTGTTTTGTTTTTTGTAGGGCTGATAATGGTCAAATATTGAGAATTCCTTATGATTCAACCTCATATATTATCTTACTCGCATTATATCAGTATTTTCTGGTAGATAGTACAATCTCCATTTTACTATTGTAGTGCAGAGTCACACAACTACTCAAGGACAAAAGCTGGACTTTGAAACTAGGTCTATATAGTGTCAAAGCTCAGGATGCTAACCTGTGTTCTGATACCCCTCGGTAATTCTCTACCACCTGATGGAGCAGGATGGGAGTCAGATCTTTGTTGCAAATGCACACACCCACTGTTTAAGTGTTTGGAAACTTTGGCATGATAAATCACTAGATCTCAGATGCAACCGTCTAACTCTCTTTATAAAGATGGAGATATATATTTTTAGAATTGTTTGAGATGAAATTATTTGATGGTGAATTTCAGCCTATGTATGGATATGTACTGTGCCCAACCTACGTGTAAATATGCAAATACAGTATGCCAGAGTAGCTTTAAAAAGTCATTGTCCTAAAATGAAATTTCATTAAGGAATAAATACTGATATGCTGTAATGAAAGTCTGAAGAGATGATAAACTATACAAAATAACTAAGAAAACAAAAGCAACTATTAACAAAACCAACTAAAATTGTCTCAAGTGTCAAAGAGATGGCCAACAACAAAAGAACATTTATTTCTTGAAAAGAAATAGTGGTATCAAGGTTGTCATTCTATTTTAGCAAAATGGTCACAGGTCAATACATTTAAAGAAGAAAACATGGTCTAAAAGTAGTAAATTTTTCTTTCTCAGTCCCTCTTAGGCAAGCCCACTGGCACACACCTGTTGTTGTTTAACAAAGTGAATTAGGCAGGTGTGCGGTGGACTTATCTTTAAGTCATCAAGGATTTCTGCTACTTCTTAGACACAGGCTATTTCCGGGTATCATGGATTATCGGTGTGTTCCTTCATTTGTTTATATAAATGGGCCAATGACTGATGAAACACTTCAGAGCACTTAACTAAAGCAAACAAAGCTCTTGAACTTTAAATATCCAACAAGAGAAGCTATTGACAAGTAGGACTTTACTTAGCAAATCTCTATATCATTTGGAACCTTAATACAATCTTTCAGATTTACAAAGAAGTCATACAAACCAGATCCTTATCTTAATTTAGATTCCACACAGAAGATACCATCCTGATTTGAGACAAGGTTCAAAAGGCAATGTTGCTACTTAAAAGTTGTGCTTTCTTCCTTTAATTTTTGTTGTTGAGATTGAAGATGAGTCTACTCAGTGAAAGAAGGGAAAGAAGGTCTTTGGCTTATTTTAGTCTTCTAGCTTTTTGATTCCCTCCCAAACTGCAAGGCATTTCAGAGAGAAATCCTGTGATGAGAACCTTAGATTAACATCAGAGAACCTGGTGTTGGGATTTCAGTCCCAGCATTTCTATTATTTGCAAAAAGGTGCATAAATTGCAAACTCTTCAAGAGCTCCAAAGTCAGATCTGAAAAAGGAGGGAATAGGACTGGATGCAAAGACCCCTTTAAACTTTAATGGTCAAATATGCTAATATTTAATATATTTGCAATGATAAAATCGATTGATTTATATTTGTGGCTAGGGAAAGAAAGCCATAGCACTGCTACATATAAAGTTGTATAAAATATTTCCAAGTGGAAGCAATGGATTCTTTGTGTCGTTTTCTTTATGTTAGGAAGAAACAAACTGTCTGTTTCTCTGATGATTTTGGAGACGTTGGTATTGTAATGTCTTTAAGACACTGGGGAGTTACTCTTTATACCTTCTTTGGAATTCCATAATTTGACTTTAGTTACTGCATAGATATGGTTTTGTTTTAGTTCCAAGAGGAAAAAACACAAAAGAAAACTCATTCTTTTATGAAATTAAATCACTTAATCTTGTGAAACATTTTCTATTTTCCTTTCTAGGCTGACCAATAAGTTGAATTCTAGCTCTCCCTGACTTTTAGGTTTCTAATTCAACCAGCATGCTTATCTTCTCATCCAGAGTGTTACAGACCCCAAGTTGGTGGAAAGTAAGCTTTCTTCATAGGATTCAAGGCATTATACTCAAAGAGATTTCTCAAGGAAATCCAAAAACATATAGTAGCTACTGGCCCATGATTTTATAACTTATACTGCAGAAAGCATTAAAGTAATATTCACATCTTTTGCTACTGATCAACTAACCTTCATTGCAATGAAAGAGAACTCTGTTCTGTATACACCCTTTACAAAACAGGAACTCTACAGAACTTGAGGAGAGGTTTCCAACTACAAGATGTGTCTCTCATTAATCCTTTTCTAATATAATCACTTGTAATGATGGAGCTAAGTCCAGAGAAGTTGTAAAATGCCATTCTTTTCCCCCACTTTCCCCATGCCTGCATTAGGGAGTAATGCCCAACATCTTGTCAAGTGCCTCGCTGTGTGTTTTTTGTTTGTTTTTGTTTTAAAGCCTGTATTAAAGAGAATGTGAACTATGGAATGATAAGATGTAGTCAGACACAAAGCCTACAGGGAATAGCTTTTGAAATTCTCCAACATACTAAGTTATAATTGGGTTTTAATGCATAAAATGGCCAAGCAATTTAAATGTTTTGAAAAGAAAACAGTCTTTCCTAGAGTTTATGAAGTGGTAAGCCTATATCTTATAATGATTAGCTGTGAGTCATCCTTTCAAACACGAGCATGCGTTAGCATATGCTCCTCACAAGGAATGCTGACGGTACATAACAATTTACCAAACTTGTGTCCTATTATGGTGGACTTGTAGCACATTTTTGTCTGAGAAATAATGATAGGAAGTGACCATGAACCACGAACCCTTTTGTTTGCTGTCTACCTGCCCCATCTAACTAAGAACAATGCTTTAAAAACCTATAGTCATTGTCTGCATATGGTCTTTCCTGAAGACAGAGAATGTACTAGATCAGGAAGTTAGTAGTCTACAGTGGCAGAGACCTGTCCTTGATAACTTGATCCATTTTCTTACTTCTTACCAGAGCCTTCCTTTGACACCATGTCTGGTCCCATACCATGAAAATCATGATAGTAATAGTGAGTACTCTTCCCCTCTTCATGACAAAGTATGCAGGCATCGTTACCTCTGTATGTCAGTTCTGAAAGCTTCTGGGCACAGAAACAAGTCCTTGTTCCACATCCTTCCTGCTCTTCTTAAGGCAAGGTTTGAATGGAGAAATCATTGGCCTGAGCCTCAGAAGAACAGTACCTGGGACTGTTTATTGGTTATATAACTGAATAAATATCACGTAAATGTTCTCATCATAAACAGAAAATAAATCAGTACAATGTGGATAATAATGCCCACACTAGGTTGTTATAAGCATACACCAGGATAAAGAAAGCAAAGATCAGGAGCTTTGAAAATGTAATGTGCCATCATAAAGAAACTCAGACCTTTGAATTTGTTAGTAACATTTCAGAGGCTGAGAAAAGGAATGGACAACTGGAAAATCTGAAATGGTGGGTTCTAAGTTATATTTAACATATCTTAAATGGAAGAGAAATAAGTTAATAAATGTGTGAGACAAATATGTTTGGTTCCTAGTGATACTGGAAGTGTCGATAGTGGTAAACTGGGCAGCCTTGGGCTGTAAACCAGTTGAGGTTGCTTACGATCTACGAAGCTTTTTTGACTGAGAAGGGCTTGAGGTTATATGACTTTCTGGCATCAGCTTCCTAATAAGGTCTTTCTGGAAACGTAATGATAGAGAATCCTCAGCCCAGCAGCACTGAAAGATACATAGTTGTAGCCAGATGAGCCTCCCATCATTATTTTTCCAGATTTATACTAAATCCATTAGCTCTTCTTCAGTGGCAAAAATTTCCCAACCAGTGAAGCCAATCTATTGTCTGAGTAAAAGGGTTGATCAGTGTTGATGCTGTAACATCTAGTTAGGAGTACAAACTCCTACTCAAGTTGCTTGTATTTTCCTTGCTACGAAACTAGGGAAGCACCAAAATTTACTTAAAGTGCTCATATGCTGAGATATAAAGGACGGGCAGATAGAGTTTCTTTGAATTTAAACTAAGTTCTAATGATAAAGAGCTCAAGTTCCCATGATCCAAGAAAATTATTTAAGGAAAAGACACACACACCCATAGAGACATACAGACGGTGTGCAATCAATATGTCAATGCTCATTGGCTAAAGGTACAATCCTAATATAATATATTTATCTGGACAGGTAAACAAACGATACGATGAAATGTAGTATCGGGATCAAACATACAGTGTGGAATAAGAGAGCTGGCATACCTATTGACCTTGAGTTTTGAGTGCAAGCTGTGTGATCTGGGCTCGCCAGTCATATCGAACACAGTTTACAACCTGGCTCAGAAGTCAAGATAGGTGATAAGCAGAGGTTAGTGACAATAATGCTATTGTATTATTAGAATATTATTGGGTATTATGTGAAATTGATTTTATAAACATATCCCTATACTAATAAGCCCCTGCGGTAGACATTATTGATCCCATTTTACAGATAGGAAAATTGAGAGTAAGAGATGGACTCAATCTTTCTGAGTTCAAAGATTTTTCTCTAAATAGCATTATTTTTAAAATTATTTTATTTTTCTCAGTATCTTGCCCAGATTGGGCCTTATCTCCTGGCCTCAAAGCAATTCTCCCTCCTTGGCCTTCCAAAGTGCTGGAATTACTAGCATGAGCCACCACACCAAGACTCTTTCTCTTAATTTTAGGCCATAATACATAAATTCCAATTTCAGATTCTATCTCAGAGTCTTTAGTAGAATGACATGATATATTATTATTGGTCTGGTCTCTGGTTCAGAAAGGAATTTGAAATCACTCCTCCATACTTTTCCATACTTTAGTTCCAGAAGGCATTGGAATGCTCTGCAATGATCAATTGACCACATGAAGTGACCTCCATATCTATAATTTTCATGAGAGCATTTTAAGCTATTCTCTCTTTCCTAACCATATCAGAAGGGGGGTGATTTCTGCTGTCCATCACAGACATTGACATTGAAGCATTGATTGCTTAAAAACTGAAAGAAAAATACAGGTCAGATCTATAGATAATGATCATAGAAAAAGCCTAGAAGGATTATTTATACTTAATGTTAACAGTGGCTTTCTATGTATAATGGAATGATGCGTGATTTTCATTTTCTTCTCCAGGTATGTCTTTGTTCTTAAAATATTTTACAATAGACCATGCATTATTTTGTTACTAAAATAATTATGTTAAAAATAACAGTGATATACTGGTCTGATATTAGTTAAAAAGATGTCTCTAAACTGTTCTCTCTTATTGTGCTTAGACACTCACTTTATTCTGTCCTGGATTTTAAAACTTATTCAAATGTGATCTGTAGTTATACTGTATTTATCTGTCGTTCTCTGGTCTGTCTTCTGATTTCTAACATCTAATAACTGTGGGGAAAGCTGAGATAAACCCTAGCTGTATCCCTCACTAACTACATAGCACAAAGGAATTTAGCCTTCCTGTTTCCTCACCTATAAAACAGGAATAAGAATACCAAACTCAGCCGGGCTCGGTGGCTCAGCCTGTAATCCCGTGCCTTTGGGAGGCTGAGGTGAGTGGATTGCCTGAGCCCGCGGGTTCGAGACCCGCCTGGGCAAGCGAGACCTCATCTCTACAATAAATCAAAAAATCAGCCGGGCG
>CAUYQG010108785.1:0-20660 GCA_963574415.1 Tarsius wallacei
TTTGTTCACTTTTGAGGTTGGAGTGTGGGCTGTGGGCTGTACTTTTTGCAGTTTTGAGGTTTAGTTGGGGGGGAAGCTGTGATTCAGAATCTGTATGCCAATTCCAGCATCCCCCTATTGGTGTGTGAGCCCACTGGAACCTATTTCCCACCGTCTTACAATCTTTCTGTGCAGCAGAATGTAGGTTTGGTCCCTCAGCCTCCCAAGGCGCAGGATTACTTTGAGCTGCAACCTGAGACGTCTGCTGCTTAGTTCCCAGGGAAGTGGCTTTGTCTTCTATTTAGTGATGTTACCTTGGGAACCCAGGTGGAGACTGCTTGTAGGTGGGCGGGGCAATGCGAATCTCTGCCTGGAGAATGGCCGAAGTGATAGGATCCTTTTTCTCCACTCTTTGGGTCCCTGGGCAATCGACTATGATAGTGTGAGCCCCCCGAGGATCAGCTGCACAGCTGGGTGCTCCACTCGGGGCTCCAGAGCCCCAGATTTCAGAGCCCCAAAGCTCCAAAGGGCAGGCGGTGAGTGGCAAAAGTGGCCCCGCTCTGCTCCCAGCATACTTCAGTCAGAAATGGAATCAGTCTCTCCAAGGGGCGGGTGCCCAGAGCCTCCCAGGGTGACCGGAGGCTCGCTCTGGGCTCGATGCAGCCAGGGAGGGAGCTGACACCTGAGCCTTCCCACTCGTGAGGGAGCAGCCAGGGATGCAATAGCTGGCCCTGCGTGGGACCGGGGGTCCCTGAGCCTCGATCCAGTGCATCCAGCTGTGGGCTAGGGGGTAGGGAAAGGAGGGCAAGAGTCTTTTGGGGGAACTCACATTCGGAGAATCTCACAGTTCCACCTATGTCATCGCCATCTTAACCAGAACTCCCAAGGCTGACTGATAATTTTCAATGGCCTAACTGGTTAGTCAACCTAGCTTAACCATGAAAACCCCTCTGGCACTTCTGCTTTGAACTCAACTGAAATAAAGATTTCCTACACAGATCTTGGTGGTTCAATCTGAAGATAGGTCCATGCTGAATGAGAAGCTGTCTGGATGTCTTTTGGGTCCCCAGGCCTTACCTACACTCTCTCTTGCTCCATGGCATCCTCTGTCTTTAAACAAAAACCTATGAGTATGCACAGTGGAGCCACAAATCCTTTCAAATAGCCAGAATGATAAAATTTGTGCACCTCCTGATCTCAGAGTTGCAAAATTAGTTGTCTACAGGGACCAAGCAGATAATTTGGGTGAAACTGCCAGGCAACTTTAATAGGTAGTATGGGGAATATGAAAAACTGGGGAATACATGCCCCATCTAAAGACAGTAGCCACCACCTAACTACAGACAACTGCGGCATTATAGAAAAGACCTTATTCCCTCATTTCAAACAGAGCCAGAAATATGGATTGCTAAATAAAGTTCTCTGTTTTTAAAGACACTCTACTATCCAAACAATTATTTTCAGCTATTGTTTGAGAATCCCAATGACAGAGATTTGTGAGGATTTTAATAGCATGTTAGAAAAATGAGCATTCACATTTATTAAAAAATGAGTCCCTCGTGGGTCTAATCACTTAATTTTTTGATTCCTATGACAATTACTCTTAATCTGCTGTTCACCTTTTTATCAAGTATTGAGGAGACCTTGAATTCTGATGTTCTATGCTTTTCTCACTTCAGTCTTCACACTGCTCTTTCCTCTACCTAGAAGTTTCTTTGTTCAGATCTTTGCATGGTTGACTCCTTCTCATACTTCAGACCTAAGCTCTGAGAGGCCTTTCCTGACCACCCATCCATCGTATCCTCTCCCTTCAACAGGTGGAATCATAAAGACCAGTTAGACAGCCATTACAAATATTTCAAGAGAATGATGTTAACGAATTAGGCCAGGTTGGTAGATAGAGGAAAATGGTAAGGAGTAGCTGGATTCTGGGTGCATTTTAAAGGTACTGAAAAGAGGAAGAATGATATTTAAAGCAAACACTGAATCGGCTCCAAAAAGGAGTGGCAAGAGAAGAGAAGAGATTCAAGGACTGAGTACTGAACTACTCTAGCGTTCAAAGCTAGGAAGACAAAAGAAACCAGTGATGGAGAATGAGAAGGAGTAGTTGGTGGGCAGCAGGAAACCTAGGAGACAGTAGAACCTAGATGTCCAACAACAAAAGTGCATCAAGGAGGAGGGAGAGGTCAACAGTCATAGTTGCTGTGAGCGGGTCAAGACAGCAGAGGACTGAGAGCTGACCGCTGGGCTAAGCAAGTGGAAGTCACGAGTGACCTAGACAAGGACAGGTTTCTGAAGTGGTGGGGACTAAATCCTGCTCAAAGTGGGTTCGAGTGAGACGGGGAAGTGAGAAATTGGATTCAGTGAGTTTTACTGAAAAGGGAATTGAAAAGATGTGTGTGGGATCACGAATGAAGAAACTGTAACATGTTACATGCCGATGGGAATGAATCCATAGACAGAAAAGCATTGATGAGAAGGAAGAAGGTGAGAATTACAAAAGTGGTGCCCTGAGGAAGTGAGAAGGGGTGGGATACAAGTGGACAGGTGAGACCTGCAATTCCTCCATGGTCACAGGATAAGGTGAAAACTTAGAGGTAATTAGGAAGGTAGATGTGGTAGTAGGAGCTGCAGAAGTTCTTTTCTGGTTGCTTCTGTTTTGCTCAGTGAAAGAGGAACCAAGTTTATTAGTCTGGGAATGAAGATAAGAAGGAGATGCTGGAACTTAGAAAATAGTGGATAAGACATGAAATAGTCATTTTTGAAGAGTGGAAGAGTAAATGGACTAGGGAGATGAAGGATGGTTGCCATCAGCACAAAGGGCTCCCCCTTGAGGCCTTTGATCAAGAATTTAGTGAGGCCAGTGGAGAATGCTGTGTGTTTCTCACCAGTCATATGCAGCTACAGGGTACAGGGACAGACTGATGATGAGTCAGATGTAACCAGGATTGGGGAATACAGTAAAGTAAGAGACACAAGGAAGTTGATGGTGTACACAGGAAGTAGCTATGATATGGACAATGGAATTTAAATTCAGTGAGGAATGTGGTGAGGACAAAAGTGCAATAAGAGACAGTCAGATCAAAAGGCCACCAGAGAGGACTTTAAAGAAGAGGGAGACCAGGATATTGAAAAGCATTTACTGAAATCTCCAAGGATTACAATAGAATTGTTGGAATGTGACAGTGAACTTGGAACTAAAATCCTCAAGGAATGAGAGAGTATGAACCGGGGGTCAGTAGATGACTGTAACAAGAATGTGTAGTAAGTGATACACACTAATGACAAGAGATTCAAATATGAGATGTTTTTAGTGAGGAGAGGGAAGGATGATCTGGAAATGTCAATGGGGAACAAGAAGGAGCAAGGGTACTAGAGTGGGTTATGAAAGAGGAAACAGCCCCCATCTAATACCTCAGGGCTAAATATCATCCTCAGAAGAGAAGGGGGAAAGGTAAGGAAAATCAGGGATGCATAATGCCACATAAGAATAAAAGTCTGGGTGACAAGGGATGTCCTGGGAGACATGGGCCTCTTGTGGTGACATATGGGGATAAAGAGCTGGGAAATGGGCCACTGAGACCCAATCCCCACCACTATACACTATGTCCATGTAACAAAAATGCATGTGTAACCCCTGAATCAAAAATTTTAAAATGGGAAAAAAAGAGCATAACAAAATTAGTCCTTATTCAGGTGGCAAGGCTGTTAGTGTTGGAGAGAAAGAAATGTTGGAAGGCCTACCAAAAGTACACTGAGTTCTAGAGTCTTCTTCATTCCTTCCAGTGGAAAAGAGAAAGTAGGGGGAGTCATCTTGTGTGTTATCTGTCTTTCTAGTAAAATGTTAGCTCCATGAAGGGAGGGACTTGTATCTCTTGTTCATAAATGAGCCAGTGACTAAATAGTGGCTTCCTAAAGAATTATTGAATAAAGTGAAAAATTTTAAATGTACAAATATAAGCTCATATTGATTGCATCCTTAATGTGTGCCAAGAACTTTGATGAATCCTTTATGTGTATTATCTTACTTAATCCTCACAGTGGTTCTGTAAAATAAGTACTGATAACATTTTAATCTCATAGCTTAAGAGACTAACGTTCAGGGAGGTTAAGAGATTGGTCTAAAATGGTAGGGTTAGTGATGCAGACAATATGAACCCAAATTAGTCTACCTTTAAAAACCTACGTATGTGGCAGACTCTGTTGGTCACACTCCCAATGCCCTTTCTTTCTTCTTCCTTTTTAAGGAAGCCCTGGGTTTTGTCCAGGTATGAAACATGTTTAGAGAAATTGCCCTCCCAAACACATTTAACCCTGGGGAAAATAATTAATTTAATTTAATTTACCTAATTTAAGATAGTCGTCTTCATCCAATTCTCCTTGCCAGTGATTAATCTATGGAAGGCAATAAGACATGTAGGGATGCCTCCCAGATGATGATTGAAAAGTCATTATGAAAGGATATAGAGCTTAGACCAATGGCGGCTACCTTGTGACCATCAGGGAAATGCAAAGACAACCACAGAGATGCCTGGAACCACCTGCTTTGAAATTCTTGACCAGTGAACAATAATATCTTTATGATTCAAAGCCATTGTTGTTACCAGCAGTCAAATGCATTCTATATACATACTGACTCCTTAAAAAAAATCATACAGATAAAAGATCATCTGATTGACTTAAATGATCATTCCTTAAGAGCAAAAGGCAACCCAACTTGGTATGGAGGAAATAACTCCATACCAATAGTCAAGAGTTCTGGGTCCTGATCTCAGAGCATATGACCCTGACCAAGCTACTTTTTCCTTGTGGCTCAGTTTCCTCAAGTTGGAAGTGTGATAGGAGTTCTCCTTCATCTCTTTCACTTCTAATATTAGGTGGTTCTATAATGTTGTGATTCATGACTTGTACCTTATAATCTGTTCTCACATCTCCTTTCAAGGACAAGACTTCTCTTTCTAAGACTCATGCAGAAGTGAGACAGAGAGGTCAAGGGAAGGATTAAACTTCTTTGGACTATTTTCTGCACATGCTCAGCAGAGAATGATGTATGCCTCTGAGTCAGCAAAATCTCCAGCAGTGAAACAAAATCTGCACTCTGCACATTCAAGCAGCCCAGGCCACAGCCCACATGGAGAGGAGGATGTTCACATTCAGTCTGTTCAGTGAACCCCATGGGGCATGTCAAAGGCTATTACATTTCCAGGACCTTCTATTTATACCCCATTTCTTCCTCCCCTGCTAATATCTGTGACTTTCAAGCTTTCTTCTCTGTACACTAAAATCAATCCTTGGTAAAGGGAAAATCAGCTCATCTGGGCCTGGGATGCTTCAGGTTTATAAATAGAGAAGAATTTCAAACCCACTGGCCTACAAAGGACCATTTTAGCTGTGCAATCATGTACTCCACCAAGAACCTGTCTTACGTGGTTGCTGGTGGAGGGGATGTGGGAGTTCTTTATGCTTTGCTGCTCTGGTCTATACTTAGTGATGGACCACCCCGTGAGACACTGACACAGAGGATGGCAGTGTTGCCCCTCAGCTCTCCGGACAACCTATTCTGGACTGACAATCTGTGCCTCAGGGATCACTGCATCTCCCTTTCCTAGTGCAGTCAGCAGCTGGCCTTTCTGACCCAGCCGATGGACATGAACGTCACCCTCTCACCTACAGAGGAGCTGGCACTGATGCCAGCACTCTGATGGAGGCCAATGCCTACTTTACACTTGTATCTGATGGGAGTGATGAACTTTGCATAAAAGAGATGCTTAAGATTATATCTGTAAGGGACACCCGGAAAAGTCTTCCAGGGTTGAGACAGCAAGGTAAAAGAAAAACAATAGACTTTGAAGTCAGATATGATTGGTTTCAAGTCCTAGATATGTCACTGATTAGTTTTGACAAGTTACTTTAACCTCTTAGAGCCTATATGTTTTTCATCTATTAAATGGTGAAAATAATGTTAGCTTTGCAGGTTGCTATAAGGTTTAGAAATGTCATATATAAGACACCTAGTACAAAACATAGACGCAGAGAAAGAGCTTATCAAATTAACCCTTGATGGTGGTGGTATAATTATTATAATTTAGAAGAAATGTAGCAGAAGTTGTCCTGGTCACTGGGAAAGAGCAAGCTCATTAGCATCTGTTTCTTTTGCTTTCCATGAAAATGTCTATACATGAGAAAATAAACCTTTCAACCTCATTAATATAAATGAACCCACAGTGACAATGGGTGGCAGCACAGGGCAGGAAAATGACTTTACAAACTAGAGTCCAGCTCTCATCTTTTATGGTGTCTGAGCAATACTTTCCTCGTCATGTAAATGGGGATTATCATTGCTCATCTCACAGGATCATGTAAGATCAAATAAGAGTGACCAGGAAAACCACTGAAAATCTGTAAATCACTTACATAATTTCTCATCCCAACCATCACTGCAAACACTAGAAGGAAGCCATGTAGGGATAGTTCCTATACTTTATACAGCACCATAAGCAAAAACCCTGACATCTCAGCAGCTCCTACTCACATACAGTCCCTGGGTGAATAAACTGGTTCTCTTTCCTGGCTGCACAAAAGCATTCCTAGGGGGCTGTTAAAAAATGCATATGCCCACGCCTCACCCTGACTTAATTATTCTAAAGCAGAATGTGCATTTTTAAACAGCTCTCCTGGTGATTCTATTGGGCAACCAGGGTTGAGAGCACTCATCTGGAGCAGTGGTCTCAACTGGAAGTGATTCGGTCCCCAGGGGACGTTCAGCATTTTTGGTTGCCACAGCGGGGAGCAGGGTACCACAGGCATCTAGTGGGTAGAGGCCAGGGGTGCTGCTAAATATCATACAATGCATAGGACAGCCCCCCAGAACAAGGAATTATCCATCCCAGAATGTCAATAGTGCATGTTCTTGAGAGGGGCTGTGCCTCTAGAGGATGGATTCCAAAGAAAGTCAGTTTGGAATGTACTGCACAAAAATGGCTCAGCAACATTTCTGGTCCCACCTGCTCTCCAGAACTTTCTCATTTCCTCCGTCAGGAGATGGAGTCAATTTCCCCTCTCTTTGAAATCGTACACATCTTTATGATCACCTCAACAAGTAGAATGCAAGGAAATAACATTGCTTGACTTCTGAGGCAAGGCCACAGAAAGCTTCTGCTTGTCTTTCATTCTCAAGATCTGCACCTTGGAAGCCCTCAGCCAACGCATACAAAATTTGGTTACACTGAAGCTTCCATATTGAAAAGATCACATGTAGAAGTCATTTGAAGATAGAGATGTTCAAAAGAAGCCCCAGCCATCTGTGTCTTCCCAATGTGGGCACAGACCTGTAGGTATGTATGTGAGTGATCCCTCTTAGGATTCCATCCCCCACCTGCCAGCTGTCCCAGGCAATGCCAAGTGGTGCAGAGGCTATGTGCCTGCCCAGATGTCAGGTTTATGAGCAAAATAAATGGGGTGGACGTTTAGGTCCCACAGAGGGTATATGTTTGTTTGTTTGTTTGTTTGCTGTCCAGCAATAGATAACCAGAATGCAGTCCATTTTGATTCTGTAGACGATCCATATCTAAACTCTCTTGACTAGGCCACTAAAGTCAAAGGTTTGCCTATACTTGTAGAGGAAATGAGATTCTTATATATTTCCAGCCCACACCCAACCTACAACTTCTCAGTAAATATGCCACTTCACTTAAGAATTCTTCTCATCCATTCCTGTTGTACTTACTGTAGTTTGGAAGGTCGCATTTTCAAACATGTGGGTTAAGAGCCTTATGAGTCCACTTTAATGAGTGAGAACATGTGGTACTCAGTTCTTTATTTCTGTGATAAATCACTGAGTAGATAGACTCTAAATCCATCCCAGTTGCTGCAAAATCCATAATTTTGCTAAGTAACTGCTGTGGAAGTGAGGAACTATAACATTAATACATGTACCTGATCTCAAACCAAGCTAAGTAGGGACCAAAGGGAGGCCCAAACTTTACCTGTATGATAATCACTTATATACCTAATCCTGAATTGTACCCAACATCTTTTAAAAATGTTTTTAAAAGAGCTTTATGAAACTTTTTTATTGTTGGTGAAGTTTTCCATGGTTGGAGCAAATATAAATAAAAATATATTAATAAGTGGACCAATATAAATAAATAACACATTTTTACTCTGATAATTAGTAAATTGATGGTTACCAAACATTTTTTATTTACAAGTCTTCCAGAAGGGTGTATATAACTTGTGGAGGGGAAAAAAACTCCTTAAAGTCTTTAAAAGTCTCATTGCCAAAGAGATAATCTGCAAGCAAAGTAGACAAAATTTACTGGGATATCTTTGCCCTCACCAAAATGAAAACAATTGAGAAGCTAAAACATCAGATTTTGCAGTTGGATCAGGAGCAGGATGAGTACTGATCACCTACTGTGTGCAGATCTTACACTGAGCAGTTAGGACAATTAGCATGCATAATTTCATTTAATTATCCCAACAACTCTGGGAGGTAAGAATCATCCTCTGTTGTCTGTCTTTTCTATCTCTCTCTCTCTCTCTCTCAACATTGCTCTTTACTCCTAGTGAAACTAAAATCTACGCACACACAAGTTCCAAAAACCTTTGATTCAATCTTGATCAAAATCAGAGCAATAACCCAAAAACCCTAAGTTTCACCAAGCAGTTAATAATTTGAAGTTGTTGACAGGCAGTAGGCTCTATCCTCTGGTACTGGAATAAGATGAAAGGCACAAAAATAAAATAAAATAGGTATAGACAAGTAAGAAAAGTGCCACACTCAAAAGCTAAATCCATACTTAATCTGCATCCCACATCATAAAAGTGAGTATTTTGTTTGCAAGGTTTCCCTGGAGAATTTTTTTTTTAAACCCAATGATTAATTGTAAAATAGTTCTTTTTTTTTTAATTTCAAAGGTACAATTCAGGATTAAGTACATAAATGGTCATCATACAGGTTAATTTTGGGCCTCCCTTTGGTTCTCACTTTGCCTGATTTGAGATCAGGTAGGCTTACTGATATTATGTGCCCCCCCCCCACCCTGCTACTGCCAATCCCTTTCTTACAGCATTGATAAATATTCAGGGTCCACTTATGAGTGGGAACATGTGGTACTCAGGTCTTTGTTTCTATGACAGATTACTGAGTATGAGAGACTCTAAATCCATCCAAGTTGCTGCAAAGTACCTGATTTTGTCCTTCTTTATGGCTGTGTAATATTCCATTGCGTATATGTACCAAATTTTTTTATCCATTCCACTTTTTTTTTAAAGATATGGGATACAATTCAGGGTTAAGAATACAAACGTTGATTATACAGGTACCCTTGTTGATGAGAGGTGCCCCTCCCTCCCCTGGCAGTTTCCTTCAACTGCCAATCCCACCACCCTCCCTTGGTAGTTTCCCACTACTGCCAATCCCTTTCTTATAGTATTATGATAATTGTTTAAGATCTGCTTATGAATGAGAACATATGGTCCTTTGTTCTTTGTTTCTGTGATAGAGCGTTGAGTATGATAGACTCTAAATCCATCCGAGTTGCTGAGAAGTCCATATGTTTGTCCTTCTTTATGACTACATAATATTTGATTGTGTATATGTACCACATTTTTTTACCCAATTCAGCTTCGATGGGCAGCACGGTTGGTTCCATGTTTTTGCAATTGTGAATAAAGCTACAACAAACATGTGTGTGCAGGTATCTTTTTTGTGGAATAATTTTAGTTCCCCTGGGTATATTCCCAATAGGGGGATTGCTGGGTTATATGGAAGGTCAATTCCTAGTTCTTTCAGAAATCATCACACTGTCTTTCAAAGAAGTTGCACAAGTTTACATTCCCACCAGCAGTGTAGAAGCGTTCCTTTTCCTCTGCATCCTCACCAGCATCTGTTGCTGTTTGTTTTATTAATGATGGCCATTCTTACTGGGGTTAGGTGGTATCGCAATGTGATTTTGATTTGCATTTCTCTGATGATGAGTGAGGTTGAGCACTTTTTCATGTGTCTGTTGGCTGCCTGTATATCTTCTTTTGAGGAGTGTCTATTCATGTCTTTTGCCCACTTTTTAATGGAGCTGTTTGGTTTTTTTCCCATGGTGTGTTTGAGTTCCTTGTAGATCCTAGATGTTAGGCCTTTGTCAGATATACAGTTGACAAATATTTTTTCCCATTCTCTTGATGGTTCTTTTGCTTTGCAGAAACTCATCAGTTTGATTATCCACTCCACTTTTGATGGGCAGTATGGTTGGTTCCATATTTTTGCTATTGTAGATAATGCTGCAATAAAGTTTGTTGTTTGTTGGTTTTCTTTTGATTTGGGAGTCAATATATGTGTGTGTTTTCAATTTTGGAGTTAAGATGCATGCTGTATTTATTCTTCATTTTTCTGCATTCTTGGGAAGTGCATAATCATTTTTTTATTTTCTTTCTTCTGTACTTAATACCTTCTTAAGCATCTCTTGTAGAGCTGATCTGGAGCCATCATAAACTCTTAGGGATTGAATGGGAGGGATTTTAATTCTCCATCACTGATGAAGCTTAGCTTATCTGCGTAGGAAATTCTTGGTTGGAATTGTTTTTCTTTAAGAACCCTGAAGATTGGACTCTAGTCTCTTCTAGCCTGTAGTGTTTCTGTAGATAAGTCTGCTGCTATTCTAATTGGTCTTTCATGATAGGTAGTCTGATCTTTCTCTTTCACTGACTTTAGGATTTTTTTTCTTTTATACCTACTATGTAAGCAAATTACTACATGTCTAGGAGTCAGTCTTCTTATCTGATGCCTTGCTGGAGTTCTCTGAATTCCTTGTATTTGGATGGTCACATCTCTGATGAGATGCAGGAAGTTTTCTTGGATGACCTCATGGAATTTTTGTTTCAGAATGCTTTCATTCTATCATGCTGCTTCAGGGATACTGATCAGGTATAAGTTCAGCCTCTTAATATAATTGCACATCTCTTGAAGGCTTTGTTCCATTTTTTTAAGCTTGCTTTTTATATTTTACAGATTGGGTGAGTTCCATATTTTGGTCTTCAAGCTCTGAGATTCTTTCTTCTGATTGGTTAATTCTGCTTTTCATGCTTGTCAGTTTATTATTTATTTCATTGACTGTATACTTCATGGCCTACCTCTCTATGATTAATTCTTTCACATTTTCATCTTGCCTTTCTTGGTTCTTATTCATCTTTTCCAACCATTCCTTGATCTCTGCATTTGTGGTCTGAGACCAGTCAATCTGGGTGCTCATCATTGTTTGAGTTCTGAAGCCTGTATTCTCTAACACTGTCTTTCTAGGGGGTCTCTGGGTTGCCTGTTTTTTGTTGTTGTTGTTGTTTGGGGGGTTTTTCATTAATTTCTCTTCATTTGTAATGGATTTTTCTTTTCTCTTTACTTCTGTTGTTTAGTGAGGAAGGAATCATTTTCACTTCTTTTTGCTCAACCCGCATTCTTCCTTTGGTAAAACCTTCAGATTGGTTCAATTTTGAAGTCAGGTTGGGGGTGGAGAACTGTGCAGTTCTTTTGCAGCTTTGAGATTTGAATAAGATGTGTTGGGGGTGCTAAGTTTCAAAGGCTGCCTGCAGATCACAATGTTTGCTGACTGGAGTGTGGGCCCACTGGGGCCCACTTCCCACCACCTCACAGTATGACAAAGCAAGGGAACATATGTATATATCCTGTGTACAAAATAACATAAGGAAAAGGAAAGGAACTGAGAAAGGAGAAGAAAGGACCATGAAGAGAATGAAGTAGAGAAGGGAAAACAAACAAACCAACAAACACACAAGTAAAAAAGAAAATAAAAAAACTAAAACCAACAACATTAGGACATTTTCACACTCATATATACCTTATGTGAAAAAAGGAGAAGGAATAAAACAAAATGAAACACACACACCCCCAGCAAAAAAAAAAAAATCACCCCCCCCAAAATGTAATCCTTGAGCGCCCTCTTGTGACAGTTTCTGAAACTTCAGGTTCCTTGTCAGCCTGACGCAAGCATCACTGCTCTTGACTGGAGGTAGAGGGGAGGGAACTCTGACCTCTAGATCTGTCCCCTGTTACTGTGCAGCAGAGAGAGACTACAAACCAACCCCAACTGATCCACCTGTTTTCAACTTTCTCTGTGTGCACCCATCAGGACATTCTCCACCTGGATCATGCACCTCACGAGTCACTGGGGGAAGGGAACTAGGTCAGTTTAAAACTCAGCGCTCCACTCATCCACTGCAGGCTGGGTTCTTTGTCTCTGGTTGCAGCCATAGAATCACAAATGTTCCAGTTAGGAGGATGGGGCAACTGGATCTCCTCATCAGGCCTGTCCCTCTGGGGATACTGCACCTGGGGTATTCTCTCTGGGTTAACAGTGATCAACCTCAGACAGGTGCTGAATTCACCCCTCAGTCTCGGGGAGTAGCTCTGCTGTTCACGTGTGCAGGTCAGAGCCAGTCTCCACCTGGGTGCCAGAACCAAGGCTATGGGGGCGTCTCTGTGTCTTGTCCTCTACTGGAACTTGGCAATTAGTTCCTTCAGTGTATTTCCTCGGGGTCCCCTCTGCTGATGTTAGATCTGGCACCAGAGGCTATGGTGGTGGGGGGCACTGGCAGGGGCTGTTTTTCGCCACTTTCTTCTTGGTAGAGTCACAGAGATGATGCCTGCCTCCAGACTGTGGATCATGCTGGGATCTGAGTAGCCACACAGGGCCACTGCCTCAGTAGGAGAGCTCAGGCCACTTGTCCCCATGTCCCCACTCAGTCAGATACTCACATACCACTTGCCGACACACTTGCATGCATATTCCTCCCTATGCACTCTCATTTATACAGAGACTCACTCACTGACCAGCTCTATTGTTGTCTTGGAATTCTCCCTGTAGGATAGTTCTTAGTCTTGAGATTAAAAAGCTTATCTTTTGGTTAGTTGGTTGGTTGGTTGTAGAGGAAATTATTTCTCTTCATTGTATGTTCGCTACACAGAATTGAATTTACTCATCAACTTTGTAATGGTCAACCCTCTGACTATGAATTCACTGACTTTATTATAACAAACAGAACCAGTTGTGTAAAAATGTAAATCCCTTAAAGTCAAGAGGGATTTTTTCTTTCTTTCACAAGTCATCTATTTTCTTCCGTGCATAAATTGTACAAGAAAACGATGGTCTTTATGGGAGAAATATTTTAAACCCTATAAAAAAAAAACATCAATTTTCCAAAACTTTCAAATGGCTTCTACTGCTACTCCTATATACTAGTCCGGGAATTGCACATTTCTTACTCCAACACCTTTCACTGGGTTCTCCTCTCGTCTCTTTCCCTGATGCTCCCTTCTTCACCAGTGTAATTCTGATCATTGCTGAGGATCTCTATTTCCATTATGCATTCCTGAACTGGGAAAATAACCACAGAATGGATGCGGAGACCTACTGGGCCCACTGGCAAATTTCAGCTAAAACTGCGTTGATCACTAGTCCTACATTAGCCCTTACTCCAACTGGTGGACCACAGTGATATTTTCAGGCTCCTGGAATTAGTATCAGTTCAGAGTCAGTGTCTTCAAAAAGCCTGGTTATTTCCTTTTCCCCAATTCACGGTCACCTAGTAAAAGTCCGCAGGTCTCTTCGGGGAACACTGAGAGATTAACAGTATACATTTTTGGCAGTGTACTGGGGTCCTTCCTCAAGGAGACCCACCTTCCCCTTTATTCAAGGGGTCTATAATCTAGCTAAAGTCTGGGAATTGATCGAGGGACCATGACACTCTGTTTTTATAATTAAAGTTAGACTTCGGTTTACTTGACCTATAATATTTCTGCTTATATAGATCAAGTAAGAGTTTTTGGAGGTTCCCTGTCTATTTCACTTCTACAAATGCTACAATGAATTAGTTACCACCGTAGGTCTACACAGCGAGACTATTCTAATTGCTGCCTCGTCTCAGCTGTCCATTACAGTAATTATACCCTCCTTGCTCTTGGCAGCTGAGTGCCATTGCCAGGCCCCTGCCACCCCAAGATCCAATTATTCTCATTGCATTTAGTTTTTCCAGTTCTAGTGACTGCAGTCCCCACTGTGAGGTCTGACCCACAGAGAAGAGTGACCACAGACCTCTTCAAGGATGCAGGGGCTCCTTTCACAAATTTCTCATAGTCGTGGTGAAAGGTGTATCCTCTTCCAGCACAGGTGAGTAAACCTTAAATGACAAATCCACTCTAACATTCCAATTTCCCTAAGCCTTTGATTCCCTTCCTCTACCATACACCAAGGCAGGTTTGGCATTTCAAGTTCATTTACTGTGGGCTACATTTTGGTCATGCTTCTGCCAACCAATGAAACAAACCATTAGAGCTTTTTTCTAGCTCTACAAGCTGCAACACTAAATGCAGAATCTCTGGTTAGTGGGTCTAAATTAGTAAATTTGGCCTGATCCAACTTTATGTTTCTTGCACTTTTATGCCATACCCTTAATATCCATTCCCGGACATAGTCCCAAGACTTCTGTATGGGTAAATTAGAAAAATCAAGTCAAATCATTCTTTTGTAGTGTAGCACATCTCCTCATGGGTCACATGTTGTACCTCATATTTAGGGGCCTACTGGGACTTGAGTCTAGCTATAGGTCTAGCAAAGGGTGGTGGGGTGGGTCTTGAGGAGAATCAGCAGCGTCTTGCAAGGCAACTGTCACAGGGAAGGCCATTACAGTTTCCACAGTCAATTGCAGGGTTATTCTCCTCAGATGGAGGATACAGAGGATGCTTATGTTGGCAAAAAAAAGATTAATTAGAATTTAGGAACTCAGTGTTCCCAATGTCATCAGAGTCTTCCCACACACACACACACACACACACACACACACACACACCCCGACAACTTTCAAGATCCCATTCCTTCTCAGTCAATGTCCTCACGTTAGGAGTAGGCACCATGAAAGGCTGGAAATTCAATTTGCACTGCAATTCAACCACTCACAGAATGAGATTCTGGGATTGGTTTTCATCAATCTCAAAAGATAAAGATCTCTTTCAAGGCAATCATAGGAGATTTTAAGTCATTCATGCAGCAGCTTAGATAGGAATTTGAATCCCTGAGCTTATATTTTTCTTTCCCCACTTTGCCCAGTAACATTAAGAGCAACAAGCTAAGGTCATTTTACTCATTAGTTTATCAAAAATTTTGAATTTTGAAAGTATCATATACACAGTCACCCAGATTCTTGATTATTTTAAGTGTTTGATTAGGAATATCCAGTGATGCTATTTTATGTGTCTTTATTGCCACATCACACCATGGACTACCAGTGCTCTATTTACTACTGGAGATAGAGTCAAAAATGTATTTAAACTTAATCAGATTGGAAAGCCAGTCCCAGAAACCTCAGAACCAATTCAGAAAATCCATCCTCAAGATTCTCCTCCTCTAAAACCACTCCCAGTATAAAAATCACTGGAGTAGAGTGATCATTCTAAACCAAAGGCCCCGTCTTATCTCTTTCTTTCTCAAAAGCATGTAATAGCTCCCCACTAAACAGCTTTCCATTGCCTGTGGAATCAAGTCCACACTCCTAAGCGTGGCAATCCACACATGCTTCATTAAATCCCCTAGCTTTCATTCTATTCTGAAAAATTCTGTGATCTAAACAATATAAATAAGAACAACTGACATAAACCAAACACCGAAAGAATATATAAACATTCCGTGTGGCGAATTTGACCATCATGAGTAATAAGTATTTCCTAAGCACATGTTTTGTGACCAACAGATGACCCTGTGGGACACAGAGTGGCTTTTCCTTTCAGGAACTGACACTCTGAATTCAAGGCTTAAAAAAAAGTGGCTCGTAAGTCAAATGTTCTGCTCTGATGCTCAGCTAGATTTGCATATAGAAGAATTTAAAAATACCCTTTTGTGGCAGCAGCAATGTATCCATCTCTGAGATGCTATGAAAATTCAACTCGCAATTTATTCTAATGAACCTGCCCCATCTGATATTGCTCTGTGTCTTCCCTGCAGCTGGCACAGACTTCAAGCCCCAGGAGTCAACTGTTAGGTGCTAAATCACTGTCTTAAGCATAGAACTCGCTGAGTCTTTTCACTGCAGATGGCAAGAAAAACTAACAGCCAATAAAATACACACCAAGTGACTAAGAAATCAAAACTCTGCAGGCAAAGCATGAAAATCCTGCCTGAAAGTGAAGCTCTCTTCTTTTGCATGAAGGTAGGGAATTGCCCACAGTTTCAGGTCAAGGAGTTTTGTTTTTGTCTTTGCTTTTTTCAATTATGAAAAATCTTTGATGTCAATTCATCAAATGTAGGCAGAGGAGGATGCTGTAATTTGCCTTATGTTTTGTCAATATTGTCATTCTAGCTTCAAGGAAACAAAGGTGTAAGGTGCCAACAATTCAATGTCATTTGAAAGAAAAAAATGGCTTACCATTCCAGGTAGCCCAAATTTCCTACCTTTAAAGTCATTTCTGGGGTGATTTTTTAAAAGCATACACCCATAAAATGCATAAACATCACTTAAAAGGAGTTTAAAAGAAATGTGGATTCATTCATTAACCATCCAAAACTGTGGAATCTCAGAAGGAAGACTTCAGGTCAGCCCAGGGTCACACAGTCATTAAATAGTAGAGCGGGCGCAAAAACAAGTCACCTAACTCCAGGATGCCCAGCCTCTTTACTGTCTGAGTTTCCTTCCTAGTTGAATAAAAGTAGGTAAGGTGGTAAGATTGAATGTTGCACTGCACCATTATATGGCGTTGTTTGTATTTTATATTTCTTGTATGACCTCTGTTTTCACTGATAGAATCAAACTCACTGAGTGCCAGGACTTTGTCTCCTTGGATTGCTTAAACCAGAGGAGTACCAAGCACATGGTAATATTCAGTCTTTTTTTTTAAAGAATGGATGATGAGTTTAATTAACAAATGTGTGCATTACACATTGGCTTAAAGGAAATTAACCACTAGATACTAAGCAGAGCTGAGCATTCAATGCTAACCACATGCTCATAGACCTTTTTCTTCTGCAAGTAAAACCATTCTAGATGAAGGATCCACCAAAACACAATGCTTGAGAGGAACAAGAACTTTCATCTTTCTAAAAGCTTGGAAAAGTAGCACAGCGGCACGCAGATATTTTTGTCACCTGGCCAAGGGAAACTTCTATTTTCTGAACTGGTTCATCGATTTCCAGGAAGAAAATAACAAAATAGTCTATGATTTGAGACTTGAATAAAGGGATAGGGAGTTCTCTTACTGAATTCTTCTCCTGGACCATCAAGTAAGAGTCAAGCCTAGAGGCATCACTTTCAAAGACTTTCTTTTTAAAACAAAGAAGAAGGGGAGAGAGTGAAAGAACTGGGTCAGCACTCAGGCCTTTTTTGGCAGCGAAGGTAGAGTAGCTTGACCTTAAAATTCTACAATAAAAAATTTGTCTGGAAGAAATCTGCAATGACCCCTAAGAAAATCTGTTCCTGAATTTGGGTGGCTCGTCATTATCAAAATATCAATCTAGTAATAATAACAACCACAATCAACAATAACAATAATGAAGATATCTTGAGCACCAACTATGTGCAGACACTGTTTTCACCAAGTTAAGTGCATTCAATTCATCCAACCCTCACAAAAACCCTATGAAGTAGATACCATGGTTATCTCTATTTTCCAGACAAGGAAGCCAAGGCAGAGAAGCTAAGCAACTTTCCTGAACTCTCTCCACTAAGAATAGGCACAGCAAAAATTCAAACCCAAGCAACTGGCTTCAGGGCCATGTAGGTCCATCATCGCACTGCAACCATAATTCACTGTAAATGCCGGAAGGGAGAATGTCATAATACAAAGTAACAGGAGCTAATCATTGCCTAGAAGGCATGATTGTTGCTGGCTGCTTTACCTACATGATCTCATTTAGTCCTCACAATAATGTGTTATTACTCTTATTCCACAGATGGAAAAACTGAGCATTAGAGGAGTTATAATTTACCCATGGACACTAGTTGATAAATGACATACTCAGTTTCTAAACCCTAGAGGTCATACTCCAGTGCTCACATCATGATTCACCACACCGTGCTCCATTTCTGTTGGAGGAAACTGTGGTGTTCTAAGCAATCTACAGGGTACTGGATGACACACAGAGAAGCTCATGTCATGGCATGACCACTTCAACAGATCAAACATGAGAGAAAGGCAGTATGATGTAGCACAATGAGCACAGACTTTGAGGCCATATAGACTTGGATCCAAACTCCTGCTCAGCACTTACTAGCTGTGTGATTGCAGATAAAACTCTGAATCTTTTTCCTCATGTTTACACCCAAGGATAAAAATCGTCTCACTGCCATGATGACTTTGAAGGTTATGTGTGATAGGATGTGGAAATTCTGACCCCATGAGACCCTCAAATCACCCACTTCCCTGTATTCACTTAGACACTTATTTTCCTGACCACGAAGGGAGTCCCACAAGAGCACAGGAGTCTATCTCTGTTCAGATGGCCTGCCTGCTCCTCTTGGGCTGAGCCACAGCATCTTCTTGACAGACACTAAAAGCAAATTTGCACAAATGTGAGCTCTCCAGGTTAGGACCATGTTCCCTCAACTCCCATCATCTTCCCTGGGAGCCAGCAGGAGCTGCAGCCATACTGCAGCTCTGTTAATGAGGTTGCTGGGCACCAAGGTGCCAGAGAGACCAGCAAGGCATGAAATCATTACTGACATTGCCAATCTGGACCCAGGGTTTCAGTTGGGAATATCACAAAACAAATTAGTGTCTCAGAAATGTTTGGATCGTTTGGGGATGCTTTTGTTTTGGGTTCTTGTTTGTTTGTTGTTTATTTTTGTTCTTTAAAAAAAACTTCTGTTTATACTTAAAGGCAATTAATAAAATTTTTCTAATATGAAAAAGAACTGGATTAAATTTCTGTTGATGTTTTAAAACTCTGGGTGATATCCTTGCTTCTCAAGTCATTTCTACTGCTTGTATAAACTCAGTCTCTTATGATTCCCTAATTGTGTCATATCTGAAATAATTCTAATCATTTTAAATGGCTTTTAGTTAAGCACAAATGTGTAAAACAACTTTTAAATGCCCCCAGGGACAATTATTTAGGCAGATGTTTTCTTTATCTTATATCCCAATCTTATTTATAGTGGCTCTAAATCAGGGGCCAGCAAACTGCAGCTCACAAGCTAAATCCAGCCCACTGACTGTTTTTGTAAATAAACTTAAATCAGAACACAGTCACACCCATTTGTTTACATGTTGTCCATGCTGCTATTGTGCTACAGAGTTGAGTAATTGTGAAAGAGACCATCTGAGCCTACAAAGTCTAAAATATTTAATCTCTGGGCCTTTAAAGAAATGTTTACCAGTCCAGCACTATAGCAAGTATTGGGGACCAGACTCACACAGGGCAATTAATAGTGCTTATCTCCATAGTAACTAAATAATCCTGTGTGTTTGTTAATGCCTATTTGTTCAGCCATATGTAAATTCTTTGGGAGGTAAGGACTGTCTTTTTCCCCAGGACCTGTGCACAGCTCAGTCATAAATATTTGTTGAATGAATGAGCTAAGTTGCCAGATAGATTCTGAGGTCTTAAGGGCCATAAGCATGCCTTGGTCTTGTATGAGAACTTGACTCACAGTAAGTTCCTGATAACTTCATGTTTGTCACACAATAATTTTCATGGACTCTAAATTTAGAGAGTGTATATGTTTTGCAGGACATGTAGTGGTCAAGACAAACCCTTTTCTCTATGATGACGAATCTCTTCTACATCACACCATTTGTACCCATCCTCTCTAATTTCACAAAATCCTCTCTGCCTCAAGCCCTGTTATCTGGTGCTTGGCTCTGATAGTGCTAATCTCATAACTGACTTGCAAAGCTGGTCCTTTGTCCTGTAGAATCCATCTGTGCTTCACAGCGTGGTTTCCAACAGCCTGCAGGGGTTCCACTCATGCGCGCAAGCCCATCTTTCATCATGGGCATTGAGCCCACTAACACTTATGTACAAGAGAACCAGGAACAGATGCTGTCAGATTCTAGAAAGACACACAGAGAAGAACCAAGTGGAAGAGACCTCTGTCCTGCCACTCCCAAAATACATTTGTCATGTGGCCATGGAAGATGGTTTGATACAAAGAGAGAAAACTGACACTCAGGAAGCAACAGGATTTGGAAAACTAAGAACTCAGAAGTCCAATAGACCTGGATAGGAATGCAACCTACCAGCTGTGAAAACTTAAGACAAGTCACTGATTTCTCTGAGATAAAAATACCTTTATAGTAAAATGGGTACATTGTGATTTACTTAAAGTGCTTAACAGTGGCAAGTACTATATAACTTTTTACTTCTTCCCTTTCATATATATATATATATATATATATTTTTTTTTTGAGTTGGAGTCTCACTCTGTCACCCAGACTGGAGTGCAGTGGCCGCTCCCGGCCACCGCAGCCTCGACCTGCTGGGTTCCAGCGATCCTTCCACCTCAGCCTTCCAAGTAGCTGGAACTACAGGCACACGCTACCACGCCCAGCTAATTTTTTGATTTATTGTAGAGATGAGGTCTCACCAAGTTGCCCAGGCGGGTCTTGAACCCACGGGCTCAGGCAATCCACTCACCTCAGCCTCCCAAAGCGCGGGATTACAGGCTGAGCCACCAAGTCCAGCTATATA
>CAUYQG010108789.1:0-22838 GCA_963574415.1 Tarsius wallacei
GTAGCGTGCACCTGTAGTTCCAGCTACTTGGAAGGCTAAGGCGGAAGGATCGCCAGAGCCCAGCAGGTCAAGGCTGCAGTGGCCGGAAGTGGCCACTGCACTCCAGTCTGGGTGACAGAGTGAGACTCCAACTCAAAAAAATAAATAAATAAATAAAAATTTTTAAAAAATGTTGTTTGGCTTCTGTGTTCTGGGAAGAGCCAGGGACCCAGAAGAGAAGCTGCAGCACCAGCTATTGCACCAGGGACCTGGCCACTTTCTCATGAGTTCCCACTTAGACAGTGTCTCCCAGCATTTTCTTCCCAGGAAGGGTTTTGTTGAGTAAAGAAAGAAAGAAGGGGGGCAGAGAGAGAGAGAGAAGAGTCCAGTGTAATTTATGTTCTGAGAAAGGGAAACAGTGTTGAGAAGCATTGGAGCCCAACAGTTTCACAAGTGATCCAAGAAACCGTAAGAAATAAACAGGTGAGAGAAAGAGTGGCCTTCCAGTCTGAGAAAGTACAAGGATGTGAGTTATGAGGGCACAGTGAACTTCACATAAGATGTAAATTGACATTTGGATAGTGATGGCAAATAAAGAAATTGAGGCTCCAAGATGATTAGATATGAATGTTTCAGCCTAAAACATGAGATAAGAACATACCTGAGTTTCCGAGCTTCCATATATTCTTTCTGGCAATGCACACTAAAACTCTTGTATCATTTCATGACATGAAGATACTTAATGCTCTGAAGATATAAGCTATATAATCAACCATGTTATACAGAGCTCCATGGTTGTCCAATGGTCAGTCCAGAAGAGCTTCAGCCAGTTAGGAAAAGTGAAATTCGCCAGGACATATAGGTCCAGTCACATGGCACATGCCTCGTGTAAAAATTATGCCTTGCAAAGTTGATGATAATGACTTGATAAGGAGTTCATTACTAATTAGGGAATTTCCATTTTTTTTCCAGTAGCCATGGCCCATTGGGGTTCTAGAGGAAATTCAAGAGAAGACAAAGGCAGATCTGGCTTACATGATATTAGAGTCTTATGATGTTGGGTTGCCCACTTACCTGTATTGGGCTAGGGTAATGATTTCTCTGTAGCTGCATCAAATGAACATTCTAAGCAAGGACTATTCAAGAAACAGAAAGTCCCCAGACCTACTACATTATCTCCCACATTCAACTCGTCTCTCCATACACATTCCACATCAAAACACCAGTCATATGACAACAGATAAGAATGGCATTAACAGGACAGATAGGAGGAATCAGCTTGCTACTGAAGCCTTTCTCTCTGCCATTTTTAATCCTGTGAGGTTACTCTAACCCCTTTCCCATCTTGACTCCTGGCATCATGTGACACTCTGCCCTTGGACATGGGAAGAGGTGGGCTTTATTACATCTGTTGAGTCTTGGATCACGCTACCATTTTCAGTGACAACAGATAAGACAAAAATTGAGAATTGCATATAATCTTACATAGAAACTGATGAAAAAGAAAACATTCTAAGAAAAAAGCATTCAGTTTATCATTGTTTAGTAAATGAGGAAATCATTAAATCTGGAGAATAATTGAAGGGAAATACTAATTTAGCTTAGTTAGCCACAGACCCTGATGTTTAAGCAAGGGGTCTCAAATATTTCTCTCAATTCCAGTAGATCATTCTATTTTGTAACATTTTTCCAACAAACTTAAGTATCTTCACTCATTTAAATAATATAGGAAATGGAAAGGCAAAATTTCTTACAGCTTAATTAGTAGAAGTTTATTTTAAGCAAAACTCAGTCATAAAAATAAATAAATAAAGCCAGTTAGGAAAATGTACTAAAATGCCCTGATGCACCAGATCATTGTTTCATGAATACCATGTTATCTCTGACACAGACACTAAGAGGCATGTTATGACAGTCCTTGGTGTTATTTGATGTGTTAGCCTCAAAAGAGACAATAATCGGGAGGTCATTATTAAAACACCCCAGCTTCCTTTAATAATAAATAAGCAATTAAAAGTAAATCACTTCAAATTTTTAAGAAACTACTGTTGCTATTTTTTGCATTCATGAGATCTATTATTCTCTTGCTCATTTTGAAAGTTATTTCTTTCATTAAAAAATATTTATATGTCAGGCATACAAGGTCCTCTCAGAGCACAGGACAGGGCAGAGAAAGTGCCACAAACCTCATTGCTGAATATCACTATGGTAAATACCTTTAAAGAACACCTCTTGGGAAGCTATGCACTGATGCCAGTACCTAGTCTACCTATCAAAGTAATTTTGGAACTCTTTTTCTGGAATCACCATCAGAGCTGTCATTGTATTACCCTTGATGTCCTTAATGTCATCAAAATGTCTTCCTTTCATTATTTCCTTTATTTTTGGGTGAAGAAAAAAGTCACTGGGGGCCAGATCAGGTGAGTAGGGAGGGTGTTCCAATACAGTTATTTGTTTACTGACTAAAAACTCCCTTATAGACAGTGCTGTGTGAGCTGGTGCATTATTGATGCAAGAGCTCCTTAGCTCCTTCAGGACCATTTTCGCACACACCTTTCTTATGCCAAGATTTTTTGTTAAGATTTTCCTTACTGTTCCTCTATCAATGTTTATTTGGTCTGCTGTGCTTCTCACAGTCAGCTGACAATTTTTACACACAACTCAATAAATTTTTGCAATGTTTTAGTCAGTTCTGCTTGTTGCTGGCCATCCTGACCTCTCTTCATCAGCGATGCTTTCTCTCTCCTCAGAAAAATGTTTAATCCATTTGTGCACTGCCATTTTCTTCATGGCATTATCCCCACAAACTTGGACTAACATGTCCCTGATTTCACTTCCTCTCTTGCCAAGTTTAACAAGAAATTTAGTGTTTGTTCACTGCTCTAATTCAAGCTCTGACATTCCCGTGACAGCACACAAAAACATGCAACAAAAATAATGAACTCCACTCAGCAAGACACCACCACACATCGACATGAACACAGCTGTGAGAAAGTGATATACCAAGTTTATGAAATCTCACCAAGTTGTTTGTCCAGTGCTGCCAATGTAAGCACACACTGTAGTAAGTTCGTGAACTTAGTTGTCAGATCTCGTACTCTAGGCACCAGGGACATTGTAGTAAATGAGATTTACAGATCTCTACCTTGTGTAGCTTGCCACAGAGGAGGCAGACAAAATAAATCACAAAAATGTAAGTAAATAGTGTAATTTCACAAAGTGTGAGCACTATAAATAGTGATAGAGAGCTGGGTGTGAGGAGGTCAGGGACAGCCTTTCTGAGGAGATGACACATGATCAAAGATATAATGAGAGGGAACCCACAATTCAAAGAGAGGTTTTAAGGGGGATCTCAGGTGCAGAGGACAGCAAATGCACAGGTACCAAGGCTGTATTATTGGGAACTGAAAGAAGGCTGATGGTATAAAGGAGCAAGGGAGAAGTGTGATGTAGAACACAGAAGGAAAGGTAGACAGGACCCAGGTCGTGGATAAGGAATTTGGATTTTGTTTCAAATGCAACTGGAAATTGGAGGATTTTAAGCTGGGAAGTGACACCATTCATTCATTCATCCATTTATTTCCACACCAGGCATTATTCCATTTGCGCTAGGGATACAGTGGTCAGTTACAAAGAAACCCCTGTCTGCAGAGAGCTTGCATTCTAGTTTGGAAGACGTAGACACAGATAATTAGCAATGTAATATCACCTCAGGCAATTATAATGGTAACTAAGAGAGTGGTGGAAGTGGTGGTGAGTGAAGACTTCTCCAAGCTGATTGTTTCAGCAGAGCCTTGAGTAGAGCAAGAGAGAAAGCTGTGTAGATGTCTGAGGAAGAAGTACTAGGCTGAGAGGACAGCCAGCACAAAGGCCCTGAGCTTGGAATGCCTTGCATGTCCAAGGAGCACCTGGAAGGCCAGTGTGGTTGGAGTGGAGGGATGGAAAGGAAGAGTGGCAGAATTAGGCTTGGATTTTCAAATGATCTCTCTGGATGCCAGGAGCAAAGGGAAGACCTAAGTGGCAGTGTCCTTCCCAGGTGGACACTGGCATCTGCAACTTGCAAAAACAGCCCATGTTCACCTTTCCTTTAATCCCTCTCAATTACATCATCATAATTATTAGCAGCAGTGAACACATTACCCTAAAGGTGGTTCTAATCTTTTTTTTTCATATTCTATTTGATGATTTTGGGTGACCGATCCTAGCTTTGCTGTGTCAGCCTTAACACATAACAACCAATGTCTTAGCTAGAGGTCCATCAGATTTTAAACAAAGATAGGGAAACTTCTGTTTTGTTCTAAAAATTTTCCCTGATAGCATTTTGTTGAATTTTTAGTTCCCATTAAGAATAGAGGACAATGTCTACAAAAGCTACAGAGTCCCTTTTGATTCACAGTAAAGGTATAACTCAAAATGAAGGAAGCACCTTCACTTGCCCAAGATGTAACTCCTCAGGCCCTTTGCTCCCACATCCCCAGCTGTCTGGAATCATCCTTACTCTTGAGTAAATAATGCAAGGCTCTTGAATCTTCTTTTCTGAGTGTTCTAACAGTAGTTTTTGACTGGAAGTAGGGTTGCCAGATAAAATACAAATATTTCATGGAAGATACTTATACTTTAAAAAATCACTGTTTATCTGTTTTATCTGAGATATAAATTTAACTGGGTGACCTATATTTATATTTGCTAAATTTGCCAACCATAACTGGAGGTAACTGTAAGAATCACACATGGAGTTGCAAAATGCAGATGCCTGGGCTCCATTCAGACCTACTTCTACTAAGTCAGAATTTTTGAGGGCAGTTTTTCTTTTCTTTTTTTTAAGAGATGGGGTCTTGCTATGTTACCCAGGCTGGTCTTAAACTCCTGAACTCAAGCAATCCTCCTACCTCAGCCTCCCAAGTAACTGGGACTACAGGTGTAAGCTACCATGCCCAGCATCTGAGGGCAGTTTTGAGCTACACACTTAAGAACTATTGCTCTAAAATTTTGAGCTAGTTCTCAAACAAGCACTATTTATCAAGTAAATACTGTGCTAAGCACTGTGCTAAGTGCAAGGAATATAATAGTGAACAAACATACATGCCCTCATGGCGCTTTCAGTCTGGGGTCAGGGAGAATGGGAGAGGTTAGAGAGAGGTTACTCAGCTCATCACACAATTAAATACAAAGCTACCGAGGGGTTTCTAGTTGTACAAAATGAGTAGGCACCATCACACCTGAAGGATGCAGCACCAGGCTGACACAAGGGTGGGCTGCCCTGCTATGTGGTCTCCTAGGAATATTGTACAAGCAGAAATTTGGTCTGTCCTAGAAGTTTGGGTGGTCAGATAGAAGTTTCCCTCATGAGAAACTGGAAGGATGTGTGCCCCAGAGAGGGAAGAAGCATCCAAGATAAAAACGTTCATCCCGGCTGGGCTTGGTGGCTCAGCCTATAATCCCAGAGCATTGGGAGGCCGAGGCAAGTGGATTGCCTGAGCTCACGGGTTCGAGACAAGCCTGGGCAACTTGACGAGACCTTGTCTCTACAATAAATAAGAAAATCTGTCGGGCATGGTAGCACACACCTGTAATTCTGGCTACTTGGAAGGCTGAGGATGAAGGATCACCAGAGCTCAGCAGGTTGACACTGGGGTAGCCGTGAGTATGCCCCTGCACTGCAGCTTGGGTAACGGAGTGAGACTCCAACTCAAAAAAAAAAAAAAAAAAGAATGTTTTTCCCTTGTTTCTTCAAACCAACTTATTCTTCTGTCTTTTGTGTTCCTAGGTATGGAATCGCTGTTCATTTTACTTCCTGAGGCTCACCATTTCTGAGTTACCTCCAACATCCTTTATTTTCTCATTCACCACATGAGTCAGAGCCTAAGTCTTTGATTCTCTCACTTCAGTGTCACTTGACTTGTCCTCTCCTTTCCATACCACAACTCATTAGGTCGCCGTAATTCAACGATTGCACTATCCTCTTAATGAGTCATACTTCCACTTCTCTTTTAATTTTATCCTAACCCTTCCAGTACCCACCAACACCTACATGATAAAGTATTGACTTCTAAACTAGTTTCCAAAGCCTCCAATGACCAGATGCCTGTTTACTGTTCCAGTCACATCACCCTGCATCATTCCTCACAACGTTCCAGTTAAACTTTTGACTTTGCCATTCTTTGAACACAGTCCTTTTTTTTTTTTTTTTCTACCACCATATCTGTGCTCAGAGAGTTCACTTTTCTTGGACATATCTGCCTTTCAAGACTCTATTTGTGTTCCAATATCAATTCAAGTGACTTTCTCAATTATCTCCTCTAAGTACCTCTGGAACGTTGTACAGCACAGTTTCACTGTCTTGTTTTCTTCTTCTTCTCTAGGAGAGTCAGAGAACACTGTGAGTCATCAGCACAGTGATGGTGGGAGTGGGTAAAATCATCTTGAGATGAAATGGAGGGAGAAGAGAGCTTAGGGCAGATCTCGGGGAGGATATTTGCTTGCTAAACATTTATTGGCTGGGAACAGAATGGTGAGGGGCTCATGAAGGTAATTGAGATTAGGAGAGCTAGGAGGAAAATCTGAAGAGAGTGGTGTTGCAGTCATCAAAAAATGAGTAGACAGTCTTAAATGCGGTTGGGAAGTCCAATAAGATGAGAATTCAAAAGTGATGTGGAAGTTACTGGTGAACTGAGGAAACCAGTTAGGGCAGATCCATATTGAAATGGTATATTGATTTGGATTCAAATAAATCCTCAAATCTTGATGGTTTAACATAATTAAAGTTACTGTTCACATGGTACAGTCTAATGTCAGTTCTCCTATAAGTGTGGATTCGGGGCCAATCCTCCTTCTATCTTTTTTTAAACAGTTTTATTGAGGTGCGATTCACATACCATACAACTCACTCATTTAAAGTGTACATTTCAATAGTTTTTATTATATTCTTAGAGTTATGATCTATCACCACAATATATTTTACAGCATCTTAATTACCCCCAAAAGATATTTTGCACCCCTTTTCTCATCCCCACATATCTTCCCATTCCCTATGAGCATTTATCTATTTTCTATCTCTACAAAGTTGCTTATTCTGAACATTTCATATAAATAGATTATGATATATGGTCCTTTATGATTGGCTTATTTCAGTTAGTTAAACTGTTTTCAACATTTAGCCTTGTTGTACCAGTACTTAATTGCTTTTCATGACCAAATAATATTCCATTTCGAGACCAGCCTGGGCAACTTGGCAAGACCTCATCTCTACTATAAATCAAAAAATTAGCCAGGTGTGTGCCTGTAATTCCAGCTACTTGGAAGGCTGAGGCAGAAGGATCACCTGAGCCCAGCAGGTCGAGGCTGCAGTGGTCATGAGCATGCCACTGCACTCCAGCCTGGGCGACAGAGTGAGACTCCGACTAAAAAATTATAGTAACAATAATATTCCATTGTATGTATATACCACATTTTATTTAGCCATTCTTGAGTTGGGTTGCTTCTGCCTTTTTTGGTTATTATGAATAATGCTGTTAGGAACATTCATGCACAAGGTTTGTGTGGACATATGATTTCACTTCTCTTGGGTAGATGCTTAGGAGTAGAATTGTGGGGTCATATGATAACTTTATGTCTAACAGTTGAGGAGTTGCCAGATTTTTGTCCAAAGCAATTACGTAGTTTTTCATTACCACTAGCAGTATGTGAGGGTTCCAATTTCTCCGTATCTTTGCCAACACTTGTTATCTTGACTTTTTTTATTACAGCCATCCTAGTGGGTGTAAAGTAGTATCTCATTATGGTTTTGATTTGCTTTTCTCTGGTGAATAATGATGAACATGTTTGCATGTGATATTTGGCCATTTGTAAATTGTATTTGGAAAACTGTCTGCCCAAGTCCTTTCCCCAATTTTCATTGGGATATTTGTCTTTTTACTACTGAGTTGAAATAGTTCTTTATATATTCTAGATCCAAGTCCTTTAGCAGATATATGACTTGCAAATATTTTCTCCCATTCTGTGGGTTGTGCTTTCATTTTCTTGATAGTGTCCTCTGAAGCACAAAAGTGTTTAATTTTGATAAAGCCCAATTTATCAAAAATTTTTGTTGCTTCTATTTTTGGTATCATATTTACCAAACTACTGTGTAAGGTTATGAAGATTCACTTGTATGTTTTCTTCTGGGCTTTCATGTTTTAGCTCTTATATTTAAGTTATGATTCCATTTAAAGTAAATTTTTGAATATAGCATGAGGTAGGGGTCCAATTTCATTTATTTTTGCATGTGGTTATCCAATTCACTTTTTCTCACCCTCTTATCCTCCAAAATATAACCTGACCCATATCACATCCCACCCCCCTTTTTAAACAGATGCAACGTAATACAGTGAAAGACAAGTAAAATAGAAAGGCATGTGTTCAAATTCAAACCAAATCATTTACGGTCCTGGCAGGAAACAAGTGACACACTCAAAGGTTGTAACTGGAGAGAATTTAAAGAAGGGGCTGTTTAAAGAAGTGTAAAGATGGTCAAGAAAACCAACAAATGATGGAAAAGCTTTAACATTAGGGAGCTATTACCACCCCTAGACATAAAGGAGCAAGGGGAACGGTGTTTCTGAAGCCTGCCAAGAAAGCTGGAACTTCAGAAGCAGTCAGGGGTATAAATACCTCAACAGCCCCTTCCTCCCAGTCCCTTCTGCTTCCTATTGGCTAAAAACAACCAGAAACCAGAGGGGAAATGTCATTCATTCATATGACTCTGACCCCTTCTATTATTCTCTCCCTTATTCAGTTTGCCCAGTTATAATGGTCTCCTTCCGTATAATGCCTTCCGTATAGATCAGCCTCTCAGAGCACAGGACAGGGCAGAGAAAGATAAGAATGGATCCAAGAGGACAAAGAAAAAAACCACTATAGTGGACAAGTCACTTAACCTACTGTCACTAGACTCTAAGCTCTACATGTAAAGTGCCTAGTACCCAGTAGATGCTCAACAAATTGAGCTGTGATGATGTTGCTACCGATAGTGTTCTGGAGGCATAGAACATTCCTTAATTTATGCTAGCCTCTGCTTCTTATCTTCTTCCTTGTTGTTCTTGCCTACCATTTGAGAGTAAGCTGGCGGAACTTTTACACTTCTGCAGTGTTGGAAATCATATCAGAGATTCATATGCACAACTTATTAAGGAAGGCTTATATAAAAGTAAAATTTGGGAACATACAAATACATTTTTTGAAAACAAATCATGTGAAAGATAATGAAGTGGTTGTTTAAAGTTACTAAAAGAAAAATAGATTATATCTTTTCTCTGTTCAAAACCCTCCAGTAGCTTCTCATCTCACATAGAATAAAAACCCCATGAGCTCCTACATGATCTGACCCCCTCCTCATATGACTCTGACCTCTTCTATTATTCTCTCCCTTATTCAGTTTGCCCAGACATAATGGTCTCCTTGTGACACCTAGAAATCACTGCCGCTCCCACCTCTGGGCCTTTGTACTGTTTTTCTGCGGAGCATGCTTTTTCTCGGGTTATCTTCATGAGTTACTCTCTCACCTCCCTCAAGTGTCAAATATAGACTACCTCCTCAATCAGGCCCATCTTGCCATCCCCATTTAAAATTGCAAACTTATACCCAACCTGTCCCAGCATTTGTAATTCCTTTACCCTAGTCTATATTTTCCATATCCTTATCATCTTCTAATATACTCTGTACTTATTTACTGTCTATATTGTTTATCTATTGTGCTCCCTCCCACTAGAATATAAGTAGGGATTGTGTAATCTATCTCAGTCACTGATATATTTCAAGTGCCTAGAAGAGGGTCTAATACATATTAGGTTCTCAATAAATAATAGATGAATGAATGACATTTGGCTAAAGGATAAAATCAATTCTGCTTTATAAAGAATTAGAACAATCTAAACTGTTTTATCCTTTGGGGTTCCCCCACAATCCTAAAGCAACAGATAACCTAGCCATAGATCTTCCTCCCCCCACCCCCAGTGACCTCAGAGTTTTGGAGAGATGTCAACTGGTTCTTGCTCACAGAAAGACCAGAAACCACTAAGATCTGAAATAAAGTCCTGCTGTATGGCAAGGGAAAATCAAGCTCCTAAATGCTGTTGTCATGGTGATCCCAGGTCATCTCATGCAGGGAGAGAAAACTCAGCAAGATTGCCACTGTAGCCTTCAGGCCATCTGGATAAACATCAGGCAGAAGGCAGGCATTCACCCAGGGGAGTGGGGGTGACTCTCAGGTTTTGTTCTTCTCAAGAGGAGGTGAAGAGAGAGAAAAGAAAGCAGAGGGCACCACTACTGGAGGCCCTGTGGGATTGTGCATTATGGTAATCTGCACAGCCTGCCTGATGGAATTGGCAAAAATTATCTCTCACGTTACTCCACCTAGTTGCATTTGCCACTTTAAAAAGTGGAAAAATTTGATTCCTATGGGAAATGTAAAACTCAGAAGTCACGTTGTATCCAAGGCTCCAAATGACCTATCTTTGCTTTATTAAAGGAGAGAACATGAACAGCAATGGACGAGGATAATGGGTGATTTTCAGATTTGTTGATACTGGTGAGCTCAATTGGAGTTATACACATCAGATTATCTGGTGAAATCTGTGAAATTGAAAAACTTCCCTGACAGAATAAATCAGAAACAAAAAACTTCCTTGAGAGAACAAATTGGAAGTTAAAATGATGACTTCTAGAATCTTCACTGCATTGACACAGAAAAGCCAACTGATGTTCTGTTGCTAAGAAATTGCTCGGTCGCTTTTTAAAATAGCTAGATTCGGATAGATAGGCATGTAAAACGCTGATTAATTAAGCTGCAACAGCAATTAGCTCAGGTGGCCTGTCTTTCCAGCATAGCCCTGGAAACAGATTATTTTTGTGCTAATGAGATATGGGTTTCTCAAGCAACGACAAAACATCTCCCCTAATGGAATTTTGTTTTATTTCTTCTCTTCTGTCCATCTGTCTGTCTGTGTGTGTGTCTCTTCGGCTCTTCTTCGCTCTGTGGGACTACAGAACCATCTGCTGCAGAATCACAGGGGAAATGCAGCATCTCCGAGGATGAGCTGATCACCGCCATTAAAGAAGCCAAGGGGTTGTCCTACGAAACCGTGGAGAGCCCGCGGCCGGTGGGCCAAGTGACAGACAAGCCCGAGGTCAAGGCCAGGTCAGGGCCTCCGACCATCCCCAGTCCCCTGGACCACGAGGCCAGCAGCGCGGAGTCAGGGGACTCCGAGATCGAGCTGGTGTCCGAGGACCCGATGGCCGCCGAGGACGCTCTGCCCTCGGGCTACGTGACCTTCGGCCACGTGGGCGGCCCTCCGCCCTCGCCCGCCTCACCGTCCATCCAGTACAGCATTCTGCGGGAGGAGCGCGAGGCAGAGCTGGACAGCGAGCTCATCATTGAGTCGTGCGACGCCTCCTCGGCCTCGGAGGAGAGCCCCAAGCGCGAGCAGGACTCGCCCCGGATGAAGCCGGGCGCCCTGCATGCCATCCGGGAGGAGGCGGGCGCCCGGGCCGAGGAGCGCGCCCCCAGCCGGCGGGGCCTGGCGGAGCCGGAACCCTTCCCCAAGTACCTCTCGGCCGCCCCCCAAGCGAGCCCGGAGCTGCCCACTGGAGAGGGCGCCACCCCCCAGGCGCCCGAGGGGCCCACGTCGCCCCGGAGACCTGCGGAAACCGCGAGCTCCAACCAAAGTCCGGCCGCTTCGCTGGGCCCTGCGCCTGGAGGTCCTGGCGCCGCGCCCCCTCTTCTGTTTCTCAATAAGCAAAAAGGTAACGTGTCGCAGGGTTATACACATCATCCCCATGCTGGTCAAACAGTGGACCAGGGAACAATTCCAAAGGGGTGAGAGGAAAAGAGAGAATGCAGATCTGCAGTTGGGATCAGAAGTTGGTGAAGTCGGTAGCAGAACCACGTGCTCAGAGCGGCCCTAACAATGAGCGGTTTTGTGTACACTCCAAAATTTCTGAATGGAGTGAATGTGTCGGTCCTTTCACTCCACGGCTGAGTTTCCTCCCGTGGGAAGCGATGCTTTTCTTGTTATTGTCCAGACTCCTTTCCAGTTTCCCACCCCCTCAGTGGCGGGAGTGGCTGCGGGCCCTCTAGGTGCCGGGACCCACTGTAGCACGTTCCACTTTGCCAGCCAAGCCTGTTTCTTAAATGAGCCAAGCGGAGCTCGGCTTCATCCTTTCTCTTACCTAAGGAGGAAAGGATTTGGACCTTGAGAAGATTTTTGTGTCTCAGCTAGTCAGGAGAGACAGAGACCAAAGTTGGTTCCAGATTTTCTCTTGTCCCTAAGCAAGACCTAAGGTGACTGTTTTTGTTTTTTTGGTGGGGTTTTTTTTTTTATCGTGGTACACGCGCCTGTAGTTCCAGCTACTTGGAAGACTGGCTTATTGATTTTTAAAGTAACTTATAACTTGTGGTGATTTTAATTTGGTCATTATGTTCTCCCTATGAGGTGAATTCTTCAAATGCAGGAAAAATGGCAGTCATTATTTTATCTTCCAGTCACTATGTATGTAGAGGAGAGTCTTCCCCCAGCCCCCACCCCCCACCCACCAAATCATTCACCACACCTGACTGTTGCATTTTGTAATTTGGAAAGGAATCAAAGAGTCACAGCAATAAATGAGGACCTGCTCATTCTGTTTGTTAGTGGTGAAGATAGAGAAGCCAGCTCCTGTGTGAACACCCAGGTAGAACTTTAATGCAAACCCGAAAATCCCAACTTTATCCAAGTTCCCTTCCCACCCATCTCTCCTATTTTTTTTTCCTTTAGAAGTATTTTGCCTTTAGTAGCAATTAAAGTGCTTCATATAAAAATAGAGGACACAATCTTTCTCATTATAGATTGGAAGCCAGCTTCTAAATTCTTTAAAATTAACACACTGGAATGGGGGAACCTAGAGAACTGAAATAAAAAGATACTCCTGCCACACAATTGCTGGTAGCTTAGACACGTGGCATCCTGTGGGGGCTGATATAATTGACTCTTGATTTCCCAACTAAGTCCCCTGAGAGTCTCGAGTGTATTTAGTGTGTGTGATAGGGAGGTTATGTGAAGACTGATTTAACAGTGGGAATGTGTGTTTGCTAGATGAATATTAAAACTATTTTGGATTCTTTTACTGTTACCCTGAATGTGATGGGAAAGGACTCCACAGCTGGCAGGGAGCCACAGGAAACAGCATTTATTTAAATAGCCAGGACCCCAAAGTAGTCAAGCTTGAGTCATGCTGAGCATTTATGCACATCACTACACCATAGCAGGCGTGTGTTTTCATCTTGTCCTCTAACTAATGTTCCTGAGATAGTTACCCTGTGCGTGGTCCTGTGCAAATATGTTTATTCTCCAAAGTAAATACATCTGAAGACTAAAGAGCAAAGGGAATTTTGCAGGCCCATTTCCCTCCCTAGTAAATTTGAGAGACAAGTACAACACCTGGGACAGACTGACCAGACATCTGATGAAGAGCTGAGGGGATGGGAAACTGCAGCTGCGAATGCAGAGACTTCGGAGCATCTCTTACCACCAATGTGATGCCATTTGAATCTCAGTGCAAGTTGCCCCACATGGCTTGGACCCTCTGCTGCCAAGTTTAGAAGGCAGAGAGGAGGGAGTGACGTCTTTTCAAAAGATTAAGGCATGCTGGGGTGAATAATCTCCACTGTCCTCTACACCAAGGGGGGCCTTTGAAATCTAGTCTCCCACTGAAACTCACTGCTTAGCTGCACTGTCTCTTTAGAGAGTCTAAAAGACCATTCTGGGGCAACCATGAACTGGAGGTCTTGGGCAGGTGACTCAGTGCTGCCAGCAGGTTGTTTGAACTGTGAGGAGGTGTTTTTTTTTTTCTTTTTTTTTTTTTTTTGGTTTTTTTTTTTTGGGGTTGGGGGGGTAGTCTCACTTGCTTCATCTCAGTGGGTGAGACAGGATCAGTGCTGCCCAGCCTCCCACAGGCTGTTCTTAATCACTGTCCATGGACAGCAGGTTTGTGCTTATGCCAAGCTCAACTTCCCTCAGTGGTGAGGTCGGGTCAGCTCCTGTAGTTTCCTACTCTTGTCCACAGTAGCATCTAGCGGTATGAATGCATTTGAGTTCATGCATTCACAAGTATGTTCATTCCTCGGCTTTGAAGCCATCCTGTGAATGCTGGGCTAATTTTCAGAAGAGACTAGAAATATTTAGAATAAGGTTTGGCAGATATCGAATGCATCCTAGCATGTACCATGGAGGGGCACCAGGGTTATGGTTGCACGTGCCCTAACAAGGTCTATTTTTGGCACTTTCTTCCCTTTCAGAGACCTCTGCTCTTGTTACTAGAGGAAAAAATGCAGTTCTTTCTTCTTGCTTCAGTTCCCTCCTGTACAACCTTGCCCCATATTTCTGGTCCCCCACAACTTCTAGAATGACCTGTTAGAAACATTAGACTCTTAAGAGGTACATATATCTTCATTTTTACAAGCTCATCCCTGACTACTAGGAATGTCTGAGCGAAAGCCAATGTAAAAATTCTCAATAAAGCACTACTACCCAGTGCAACTCATCAGGATGGGTATGTGGTATTTATCAAGGCTGTTTGATTAGAGTATCTTGTCTTAGGGTTCATCTTCTAGAGGACACAGTTTGGGAAATAATGGTGCCTTTGTCCTTCTGTTTGGTCCTTGCATTCTGATTACTTTAGCATGCAACTCAAACATATGGGGCTTGGACTAGCCACAGGGAAAGCATGTTACAAATAGAGACTCTCAGGCTCCAGCCAAGACCTGCATTTTAACAAGACCCACTAGCATTCCTAAGCATCTTAAAGCCTGAGAAACCATGTTGTAGACTAGGGCAGTTCACTTTCACTTTCCTACCTGAAACCATTCTGCTAAGAGCCGCCAGATATTTCCTTCTTGCCAGGCAAATGACTCTTTTCAGTCTCATCTCTCTTTTCTTCTTTGGTTGTTTAATATCATACTGCTGATCAGTCTTTAAAACATTAGTAAGAAAATAATATATGTTCATAACAATAAATTCAACTGTACAAAACGGTGCCAAATCAAAAGTTAAAGATTCCCTACTCCACCCTTCCATTCCTAATCCTCAGAGATAATCAGGCCTTTGTTTTGTTTTGTTTCTGTTGTTGTTCTTGTTGCTTTTAGAAATTTTATTTAAGTGTGTAATTTTATTGAAAAAGTGATGTCATATTGAACTTATGGTTTGTAACTCATTTCATTTAGCAGTAAAAACAGAACAACATCAACTCACATGGAGATCATTCACTCCTTTTCCTCCTTCTCAGAATGTTTTCCTTCTGTATTACACTGATGTTCCTCCTTCCTGGTTCTCCTCTTACTTTCTGACCTCTTTTCTAATCTCTTTGGCTACCTCCCGTCCAGTTCCTCTGTGTAGCTCTGAGCTTTGTCCTTGTCTTTCTTCCTCCCGCATCTCCTTGCTCTCCAGCTTGCTCTAACCCAGTGCACTTTCCTTCCCAGATTTCTCTCTGTGAAGTTCCCTCTTCTATGCTCCAAGCTCATTTCCTCACTGTTTATTGGACATTCCAACACCTCACAAATTCAATATGTCCATGTTATTTGTCAAAATCTGTTGCTTTTCTTCCTCTGTTTTTTTTTTTTTTTTTTCTGAGCAAATGAAGCGATGTTATTTGGGAGTCACTTTGGTGTGAACACTCAACCTGCAGGACTGTAACACTCTTACAGTTTTAAATGTGCATACCCTTGAATACTGTTAGGAATTTGTCACACAAAAGTGCTACAGCAGGTGGGCAAAAAATATATACATTATATACATGTGTAAATATAGTTATAAATATATATATAAATATCTTTCCTATAGAATTGTTCATAGTAATGAAAAAGTTGGAAATAACACTCCATCAGCAGGGAGCTAAATAGATGAATCTTGATTCATCCATCTAATGGAGGGCATTTTAAAGAACTAAGTCTGGATCTGAGTAAAGACTCATTATCCTGAGACAAAGTTAAAAGTACTCGGTGCCAACCTGATTTTCGCCACTTCTGTAGAAGTCTTGCAGTGGCATTTGGCCAAAAATTATCATCCAGATAATCCAGAATGTTCTTAATGTTTGAAAAAATATATCAAAATGCAAACACAAAATGTAAAAAGATTTTTTGTTATATATTTGTCCTTCTGTTTTGTCCCTGCATTTAATAATTCAGCTTGAGATATATTTCCGTATTCCAGGGATTCCCTCAGTGCTATCTGGACACGAGGTACCTCAGAATCTCCTGGAATGCTTGTTAAAATTTCAGGTTCCCACTCTACCTTCACCCCCAAAACTACAGAATGAGAATAAGCTGGGCATAAATCTACACTTTTCATAATCTCACTGAAGCTTGAGAATTTATGTTGTGAGAAGATGGACTAAGCATCCCAGGTCTGTAGTAAGAAAACACCTTGGTGAGCATGCCTTAGGCACATCATGTTTTAAAATCAAAGATACTAATGGGACTCAGTGGCTTTCATCTCTTCTTGATAAGGAGGCAGACCTCTGCAGCCTCCTTAACCCATAGCCTTCTCTCTGTGGGTACCAGTTGCAGCAGCCTGAACTTGGAAGCCTCAACCTCTTGTCGCAGGGAAAAAGCAATCTCTTCCTTGGACAAGTGATTTGAAAGAAGGTTACCAGATGGAGGTCTTCTCAAATGAGATAAATCTCCATGTGCCTAGTATTTATGATGCTCATTATTACTTTTCATTATTATGCTAGACAATAGTATGATGTTATTATTTAGTATTGCTCTGTTCTAAAATATTTGAGAGAGAGCCAAAATAAGTGTGACCCATCTTCTCGTAATTCTAAAAAAAAATAGTCATTATGCCCTAGACCTATATTTATTTATTTTCATGAGACTGAATTAGTAAAGTAAGCCATACAGATTCTTGGAAAGTCTCTTTCTTTCATGGTCCAGGTTTCAGGTTCAGCCCCTCTGCTGAAACTGCAGTTCTGGGTAGCTTTCAACAAGATTGACCAGTAACTGCTGACTTCTGTGCTGGCCTATGCCATGTGATACCTAGATGGAGGCACTGAGTTTTTCACATTAGACCATTCAAAGCAATTAAGTTCCTTTTGTGAGACTTTTCTCAGTGATAGAAAGACCTCTCCTAGTCTGGGCATCCCTGGAATGAGGCTGCCAGTAGCCAGGTCAATTTGTATTAGCATTGCTCCACTTGCATATTGATCTATGTTTGTTTGTTGGTTGGTTTGTTTGTTTTTACTGGTGGCTTCGCAGGGGGCTGGGAGGGAGTTTCCTTCTCAGTCTTGGACATAGTTGCTCCAAGTATTGGTGGTCCCAGCACTTATTCTTTCTAGGGATAGCTGTTGTTGATACTTCACCTTCAAAGTGTGCATAAAAATCTGAGATGGTTATTGTACCTCTGTAATATTTTAACCAAATCTTTGGGACACAGTAAACCCCAATTTCCTAGTAAATTTGATCTGGACACAGAGTAGGACATATAGATTAGCTCCTAAGATGGATTCAAGTCAATCTTACATCTGCCTGTAGAGAGAGAGCTCACAGCTGACAAACATTTTTATGCCTCCCAGAATCTTAATTCCCTAGCTAGGCCCTTTATCACTTTATTCCTCACATAAATCATCATCATTTATAGTAACGGGGCTTGGAGGACACATTCACATACTTATAATTCTTGGAGCCAAGATGAGCTCCAGGAGATTCTTTACTTCTTTCAAATGCTAACCTCACTTTCTTCTAAAGCCTGGGTGGGACACTCATAGATAGGGTCTCTGTAATTATCTGTAATTATAGATCTTATCTTTGTGACACCACAGAACACTGCTGTAAGACAAGAAAACAATACATAAATTTCACTCAAGATTATGGCATCCCCACCAAAGCAAGACCTTACCTATTCCGCCATCCATCCTTCCTTTGATTTGACTAATATGGCATACTTTGTGCCTGACACTAGCAATACAGTGGTGACTAAAGAAGACATGAAACCACCCCTCATGGGGCTTATATTCTGGTGGGGGCAGAGGGCAGACATTAAAAAGGAAATCAACAGAGTGATGTGTGAGAGAATACCTGATGGTGAGTGTCACTTAGATAGGAAGTTCAGAGAAGAAGTCCTCTAAGAATGAGGAAATTGAGGAGTCAACTATGGCAAGAACTGATTAAAGAAAGTTCTAGACAAAAGAATATGCAAAGGCCAGAGGCATAAAAGTTCTGGAGGGATTCTAGATATGGAAAAAGAAATGGTGTTGCAAAAGATGGGGGTGGAAGGTTGGCAGTGCCCTTTCATGCACATACCGTGGTGCTGAGTTTGGTCTTTCGAAAGCATTCCAAGAAGCCACTGAAATACTTTTAAACCAGGAAGTGGCATGACCTTCACATTTTTTAAAGATCACATTGGCTGCTAAGGGAAGAAAGGGTTGGAGGAGGACAAGTGTGGAAGCAAGAAGACACATTAAGAAGCTTTTGCAGGCATGAGATGACAGTGGCTTGGAGAGGGTGGTAGCAATGCAGATGGGGGAATGGATGGATTTGAGATGTGTTTTGGAGATGGACTTACTGATGTTTTGGGTTGGTGGTGGGGGGCGGGTAACTCTATCCCAGTACCTCTTAAATTATCTTTCAATTTTTATCTACATGATTACAAAGAAATGCAAAAATATTTACAATGGGGAAAATAATCCCATGCTTTGCTGCTATTTCATTAGTCATTGAACATATTTTTGTGTGTCTGCTGTTGGAAAAACCATCCATTTGGGTTATTGTGGCACTGAAATGTTCTCTTACCATTTGAGCACTATTTCTACTCTATTACCATGACCAAGAACATGGGGATTTAATGTGCTTACGTGACAGTGATATTTGGGTGGCTGAAAATGGAGCTGGAATGCAGGTCAAATATGGTGACTGTGGAGGTTAAATAAGACACATGCTGAGACAGGCAGAGGTTGTGGACAAGCAAGTTGGTTATCTAAATAGAGTTACGTACATGCTTTTCTAGGGTCAAGAAATCAAAAATGCTTCAGAAAGTCTAAAAATGCCCCAAATTTGAATCAAAATTATATTAACAGGCAAAGAAAAGTCAGCAGCCTGTCAGAGAGCAGAGGTTAAAGTCAGAGCAAAGGTAGCTTTAAAGCAAATACTCAAACTGGGGTCTCAAATTGGGATAAGCACACTACTGGGCCTGCTTCCTGCAGCTCAAGACTGCAGTTCACCATGGTCTCTATCCGTGACTTACTCAGTGATTCCTGGGTCAATCCTGTCTTTGTAATGGCACTTCAGGATTTTAAATGGTCTAAGCCTGAAAGTGTGGTTCTCCTCTGTCAGGTAAAGCATTGATCCAGGACTTTTCTCTCTGCTTGTGAAATTGGGTGTGAGGGTCAGGACAGGTGGACTAGTAAGTTCCATGCAACCATTGAGTTTTTCTGTTTTTTTTTTTTTTTTTTTTTGAGCCAAAGTCTCACTCTGTCTCCCATGCTAAAGGGCAATAGCACACTCATGGCTACCCCAGCATCAACCTGCTGCGCTCCGGCGATCCTTCCACCTCAGCCTTCCAAGTAGCCGGAAGGCACGCACTACCACGCTTAGCTATTTTTTTTTTTTTTTTTTGTAGAGACAAGGTCGTGTCAAGTTGCCTGGGCTAGTCTCGAACCCATGGACTCAGGCAATCCACTCGCCTTGGCCTCCCAAAGTGTTGGGATTGCATGCTGAGCCACCGAGCCTGGCCACTATTGAGTTTTTCTAGATAGAATTTCTCAAAATGTGGTTGGTGGACAATTTACATCAGAAGCAGTTTGTTAAAATACTGGTTCCTGGGCCCACCACAGGATTTCCTAAGGAGAGGCTAAGGAATCCGCTTCTCTGTGTAGCTCCCCAACGCATTGTTGGCGCACCAGAATTTGAGAATCACTGCTCTAGGGACTGGGTCAAGGCTGATCTCTCAAGATCCTCAAGGTAATCCCTGGCAAGTTTTTCCTCTAGTGCCCAACTTTTCCAGGGCCTAAGCCAGACTTCTGACAGTTGGGCTTTCTGTCTGGGCTTAGATGTTAGTGAAAATGATTCATGTGGGTAAATGTGGTTTAGAATGAAATGTATACTGTTTTACTCCAAGACTTGCACCTCCTCTTGAGAAAAGTGGAGGGGAGACTGTGTGAGCATACCCTGTCCTTGCCAGCCCACTCTAGAGGTGGCTACCTAATTCCCCACCTCATGATGCCTCTACAACAAAGGCCCCAAAAGGAAATGGTGGGGACACAGAGGAGATAACCGTTCATTGTCCCAGTAGTTGGGGCTTCACAGGTCAGAGGAGTCCTCCAGGTGGCCTCTGTCCGTAGCTTAGAGAACTCATGGGAGACGAAGAGGACCTGAGGGTGGAGGCTTTCACCCACAAATGGGGGAGTAACAAGTGTGATTTTATTACATAAGATAAAAAAATTTCACTACCACTAATAAATAATTCAACTCAAAGCTGCCTATTCTGGTAAATACAGCATTCTGGCTTTACTCTTCCCTTCTGGCAGACACGTCATTTTCTTACAACTCTTGGCAGAGCACAGAAATCTTGGGGGATTTATCTGCATATAAAGCACTTGCAAAAACAGAGTATGGGTTCCAAAACCTAATTCTTCCACTTCCAAATTCACTTTTGTTTACCTCTCCCTAACATCTCTAGGAGAGTTCTTTGATTCTACATCTAAAACTGCAGAGGAAATCAAGCAAAGCAGAAAAGTGGCTTTTGTATTGATTACCTTGACTCACTGTTAATGTCTGTTGCCATCCAGTGGTTGTGATGAAAATATTCAACCTCATCTTAAACCACTGCCATTTGAAATTTGCAATAAGATATCTTGGATTAAAATGTAAGAAAATATGTCTTTGAGTTCATTTGCAATGTCCACGTGCTGGACTATTTCTGTGGTGATTGATCATTTAAATTGCTGACTACGTTTTTCTTAAAACAAGCACAAGAGCAGGTTTTGGAACAAGTTCTAAAAATTATTTCTAAATGGATAACTTTATTTTTAGCAGTATTAATTTTGAGCTAGACCATTTGGCCTCTACCTAGACGTAAAATATGATAGTATGTAGAATGCATGAAACATAGTTTCCTACTAGTTGGTGCTTTGAATCAACACCTTCATTTCAAATTGAAGTAAAAAATGTGGTACGGTCAGTTGTTCTAGTTGACTTTGCAAGGGTAGAAAATCCAGGACTTGAAATAAGATCTACTGATTCTCATCTAGTGCTCCTTTCCAACTGCATCAATTTCTAGGTTGTTGGCTTGTTTTTAAGCAAAGCTAAATGCTTTTTATTGAAAGTTGCTTTAGAATTTGGAGATTTAAAATTTAATGGCATGATTGTGTATTGATGTAGATAGTCTTATAATGGTAGACAATATGCACAGCTAGTTCCAGTAATAGCATGGAAATTCAGTCACTTAGCTAGAAATTCAGTCCAATCACCTGGAAAGCATTTATTTATTTTTATTTCAGCTTAGCCAATTGATAATTGAGTCCCTTTTACACGGAATCATAGTTTTCTCAAATATTGGAAATAAATAAAATAATAATTAAATTGATTCTATATAATTTTGATGTAAGTTAAGCAGTCCCATTGCCAATTTGTTCATTTTATTTTATTTTTTTCATTTCTCTGTTGAGGTCCACATTTTTTTCTTTTCTTTTTTTTCTTTTTGAGTTGGGGATCTCACTCTGTTACCCAGGCTGCAGGGCAGTGGCATGATCACAGCTCACTGCAACTTCAAACTCCTGGCTCAAGAGATCCTCCTGCCTCTGTTTCTTAAGTAGCTGGGACTACAGGAACATGCCACTACATCCAGCTAATTTTTTTTTTCAGAGAGGAGGTCTCACTATGTTGCCCAGGCTGATCTTGAACTCCTGGGTTCAAGCAATTCTCCAGCCCCTGTCTCCCAAAGTTCTGGGATAACAGCTATAAGCCACTGTGCCCAGCTGAGGTTCACACTTTTAATGCACTTTCTTATTCCTCTAAAAACATAATCCTGAAAATTTGGGAAGATTTTTATATATTCAGCTAAGATGCGCTTTAATTCCAAAGCCCAAAATCTTGGCTTTGACTTTGATTTATAAAGCCTCGCATGATTTACATTCTATTTCCTGTGGAGACAACTTCTTTCCCTCAGAGCCTGCTAGTATGGCTAAAAACATAGAAGCCTTGTTGATGGGGCAAGTTGCAGAGCCAAACCTAGAACCTGAGGACAAAGTCCTTGGAAAAAGACGTACTCTCTGGGCTCCAGCCTTATTGTTCATCTGTCACATTCTAGACTGATTTGCCTCTGGGATGAGACAGGAGATCATTCTCCTGAACTACAAATTTTGTCTCTTCCAGTGTTTATATTTGCTCTTGAAATTTATGATGCCCATTTTGTTACAGGGAATGTGGACTACTTTCCGCCAGATTGATACTTGCTCTTCCACAGTCTTCCATAGTCTTCACACTTGCTGGGAAGTGGCTGTTAATCAGGATAGCATTTCCCAGCTCTCCTTGCACCCAGGTGAAGTTGGGAAACTAATTCTTTTTTTTTTTTTTGAGTTGGAGTCTCACTCTGTCACCCAGACTGGAGTGCAGTGGCTGCTCCCGGCCACCGCAGCCTCGACCTGCTGGGCTCCAGCGATCCTTCCGCCTCAGCCTTCCAATTAGCTGGAACTACAGGTGCGCGCTGCCACGCCTGGCTAATTTTTTGATTTATTGTAGAGATGAGGTCTCACCAAGTTGCCCAGGTGGGTCTCGAACCCGCGGGCTCAGGCAATCCACTCACCTCAGCCTCCCAAAGCGCGGGATTACAGGCTGAACCACCGAGCCCGACTTGAAA
>CAUYQG010108792.1:0-21364 GCA_963574415.1 Tarsius wallacei
CCGCCTCAGCCTTCCAAAGCACGGGATTACAGGCTGAGCCACCGAGCCCGGCTGGGCCTGCCATTTTCAAGTAGCCCAGCTTAGGCTTTCAGTCAGCCCCCTTGGTTAGAGAAAGACCATCATGGTGACACATGTCTCAGGAGTCCCAGAAATGACTCAACCAAGGGTGTACAACACTCACTCCTGAATAATTGCCAGCGTGGAGACATACAGGCCCTGGAGCTTTATTATACCCTTGTGGTAGCTTTTGTTTGTTTTTGAGGACTCAAATCCATCCTCAAGCCTCAGAGCAAAGTCACTGGCATTAAGGAAGGAAGGGAAGAGAAGCTCGGTAGGATTGTGATGACACAGAGAAGTTGTCTTATAAATATTTATTAAATTAGGGGCTCAGCGCAGTGGCTCACACCTGTAATCCCAGCACTTTGGGAAGCCAAGGCAGGAGGATCACTTGAGGCCAGGAGTTTGCGACTGCAGTGAGCAATGATTATGCTACTGCACTCCAGCCTGAACAACAGAACGAGACCCTGCCTCAAAAATAAATAAATCAACATTTATTTATTACATGAATGAATGGCAACCACAAGGAAAACGTTTGAGTTCTCTATCGCCAAGCAAACCACCCCAAACTTCGTGGCATAAAACAGCGGTAATCACATTCTGATGATCTCTGGTGGTTCTGGGGGTTGCCTGGACTCAGTTAGGAGGTTCTCGCTTGGGTTCCCTCATGTAGTTGAAGTTAAGCGATGTCTGGGGCTGCAGTCATTCCCTACTTCTGTCACGTCTGGTGACTCTGGTAGTTGACACAGGCTGTCAACTGGGAACTCAGCAGAGGAATATATATACATAGTTCTTCCTGTGGCCTGGGCTTCCTCACAGAGTGCTGGCTGAATTCCAATGGTGAATATTCCTGGAGACAACCAGGAAGAAGCTATTTTGCCTTTTCCAACCTAGTCTTGGAAGTCACATACCATCACTTCTGCCACACTCACTACCATAGAGGTGACTTACTCAAGTCAGCCCATATCATAGGCAAGGGTGTTAGAGTCCAGTTCTTGATGGAAAGTTTCAAAAATTTGATTTGTAGACATATTTTCAAAAAACCACAGTCTTCTAAATTCTGGAGTGCCATGGAATATTTGGGGTATGGCAGCTAGAGAAAGACGGGAAACACACTGAAGTCAGGTTGACAGGGCTGCATCTTGGATCCTGTGTTCACAGGGTCTGATTAGTCCTCAGAGCTTTCCAAGCCATCACGTCTCAGATCATTAACTGTCCATTTGGTCTGAGGCTCAGACAGTAGGGAGATAAGCCACACACCACTTCCTGACAGTCTGACAACAAGTGTACCAATATTTACCATCCCTTCATTCTAGGGATCATTGAAATCCGAAGAATCCAGGGTTACAATAGCCCACAGACAACTGGGCAAAAACAGACCAGCCAAGCTTCTTATTTTCTCTCTCTCTGATCCCATGACCAGGGAAGCTAGTAGTTAGATGAATGGAAAGAACGAATATAGGGATATCATTTACACTACTTCACACACAGAGTGTATAATCCCAAGTGGGATTATAGGCTGAGCCACCAAGGTCAACCTGGATCAAGATTCTTTTTTTTTTTGAGTTGGAGTCTCACTCTGTCACCCAGTCTGGAGTGCAGCGACTGCTCCTGGCCACTGCAGCCAGGCAAGAGGCCGAGGCAAGAGAATTGCCTGAGCCCAGGGGTGTGAGACCAACCTGGGCAACTTGGTGAGAGCTCGACTCTACAAAACAAAAAAAAAGAATCTTGATTTGATCCTTGTGTACATATCTTTTTGACAATCTGAGTGGTAAAATGGGAAATGCGGTGCAAAGCACTTGAGCTACACTAGTTGCTTTTTTTCATGAAGCAGCATTTTAATTAAAAAGAATTACTGGCCGGGCTCGGTGGCTCAGCCTGTAATCCCATGCCTTGGGAGGCTGAGGTGAGTGGATTGCCTGAGCCCGCGGGTTCGAGACCCGCCTGGGCAACTTGGCGAGACCTCATCTCTACAGTAAATCAAAAAATTAGCCGGGTGTGGTAGCACGCGCATGTAGTTCCAGCTACTTTGAAGGCTGAGGAGGAAGGATCGCTGGAGCCCAGCAGGTCTGGGCGACAGAGTGAGACTCCAACTCAAAAAAAAAAAAAAGAAGAAATAGAAAGTATTGTAGGATTTGTGGGCTACATGTGAGCTCCATTACGTATTCCTCTTTATTTTTTATAGCACTTTAAAAATGTGAATCCCATACTTAGTTTATAGAATGAGGGTTAAAGCCCATATAGATGTGTAGTTTACAAACTTGTAGATGTATGAGCAATTGGCAGTAAGGTATGATAAATTCCATAACAAAGCTAAGCCCAATGGCTAAGAGAGCTCACAGGAAGAACATCTACCCTAACCTTGGGGGATGAAACAAGGAGCCCAAAGAAGATGACCCCTGAGTTGAGCCCTGATTAAAAGGTGAAATTGGGGTGAAATTCAGTCCACTCAAAGGGAGCAACATGAGGGAAGGTGTAAAGACAAGATGGGATCTGGTACATTCTGAAATTTCGAGTGGTTCATACAATGTTAGGGTTTAGACAGGAAGAGGTAAGACTCAAGAGTTAAGCAAGGACCAGATAACAAAGAAAGGCGTAAACAATGACTTGAACATCAAGATAAAAGATTTGAGGAGAAACATTGGTCTGAGAGTACATTATTAATCTCTCCCCCTCCATAGGTTGTGAGGAAAACAAGGCCCTCAAGAAAGTTGAGTTTCAGTTGACTATAATAGGTAGAATGAGTATTTATGGAAAACAAACAAACAAAACAATAGGAATCGGGAATTCCATGGTAATTGTTTATAATAACCAAGGATCCCATAGGCTTTGACCAGTAGAGCAGGTCCGGAGGGCAAGGAAAATCAAGAACAGTGTTTCTAGGTGTTAAGTGTAGGAAACGGATGAAGGAAGCAAAGACCCACAGGTACTCTGAGAGTGGTTATTAGGAGAAGGGGCTGTGCAGAGAAGGCAAAATACTTATGAATAAATGTGCTCATGTCACTGGCTTTAAGGTTCCAGCTGGAATACATGGAATACAATGTTTAAAAGGCACAATTGTATAGAGTCTGCTGTTTATTGCTGATGTGTTCTTTAGGAATTTAGCATGTTTTCCACTAGAGAGAAACATTGTAGCCATTTAAATCACAATTATGTATTTAAACACATAATTAGAATGCATTACATTAGATTATGGGTAATCTTGTGTTCACTTGCTGCCTTTAGAAATGAATAGTTGCAATTAATTAATTGAACGTTATCATTGATGTTGTTTTAGGATCTCACTAACTTAACCAGGTTACGATACTTAAAGGACTTATGTCTGAATGATCCTCAATATACAACCAATCCAGTTTGTCTTCTGTGTAATTATTCCACACATGTATTGTACCACTTGCCTTGCCTTCAAAGACTTGATACATTTGATGTGTCAGCAAAACACATCAAGGAACTGGCGGATGTAAGTACATCCCTAATCAGGTATTTGTGACTTCAGTTTTCTTAAACTATTTCTTTCTGGCCTTGTCCACATAGAGTAGGTGGAATTATCAGGTCAGTCCTTGTTGCCAATTTTACTTTTGCCAATGAACTGGATATTTCACATGAAAGTATATAAAAATAGCATCAATACTAGAATATCAATTCTGATGACAGTGCTGGAAAGTAAAATAGGAAAAATTGTTTCTAGCCTATACAAAACTAAAAGAAGGAAATCTGAAAAATTGTCATCAGTGTTAAGAATAGTTGAACTAGTGCCATACGTATATATGTATGTGTATGTATAGCTTTTATAAATTGTAGTACAAGTATAAGTAACTACCTCTCATTTGGAATATTATAATATCAAAATTAGAATATATTCATCGTTGATGGTAGTATGCTAAGGATAGGTAGATTTTAATCTAATTAAAGGTAGCTATGATCCCTGGAAGTTTAAGTGGATCTCTGCACACTGCCATCACATCTCTAAACCTTGACAAGAGCTGACCCTGTACAGTGACTTCCAAGTAAGAAGGCCACTTGGACATGCCACCAGATCTATAATTTCATAATGGAGTTCGCAGGAATTCTCCATGCTTGTGACTAGTCTTTACACATTATATTTTTACATGTCCTTCCCATTCAGTGCTACTCCCCTTGCTCCATTTGGTCATTTAGTTAATCATCTAGTAAATATCTTTTGGGTATCTTTAAAGTGCCATGCATGTGGGTGAACTTCATCCCAATCTTTTCTTTGTGTCTCATCCATTATCTCAACATAGATAAGGAATGCCTTTAACCATTAATTTTAACATGTTTCTCCTGATAGCCTGAGGATCTATTCTCAAGTTCCATTTTCTCTTCACTTTTTTTCTAAGATAGATATTATCCTATTCTTCATCCTCAGTCTACAAAGTGACCTATCTTCAACTACTAAGCAAAGGGCTAGAATTGTTGTCTAATAGCAGATGTTCAGAGTCACTGGAGGGCCAGCATAGAATGCCTTTTCCAACAATGCTAATTTAAAAATAACAGCAAAAGTTTGCAATATCAACCATATTCTTTAAATTCACTGTCATCTCTGTAGTTTTACACAGAGCAAAGTTTCTGCAAAGGAAAACAGGGCGAACATGCCTTACGAAATCGCTTACCTGGTTCATTTATCTAAAAAATATTTAATGCCTCTTGTGTTCAAGGCACAGTTCAAGCCAGTAGAGATACAAACCACTTCTTGCTTTCTTGGAGCTAACATTCTAATGAGAAAAATAAAACAATAAAAATAAAACAAGGATGAAGGAAAAGGGATTGTTAATAAGGGCAGAAAAAAGGGTGTTGCTATTTTTTTTGTCAGGAATGGATTTGGGGATGAGGTGACATTTGAGCAGAGACCTGAAGGAAGTGGGGGAGGAAGCCATATGAATATCTGGGGGAAGAGCTTTTCAAGGATCAGCAAGTGTAAAGTCCCTGAGGCAGAAGTATGCCTCTTGCACTTGAAGAACAAGAACAGGGTGAAGCTGAGGCCTGATGGAAAGAGAAGTTAAGAGATGAAAACAGGAGTGGTGGGGGCCAGATCATGTTCAACTCTGTGGAATTTTGTAAACCTTGTGCTGTTTTTCATAATGGCTGTACTAGTTTACATTCCCACCAACAATGTTGTGAGTTCCCTTTTCTCTACATCCTCACTAGCATCTTTTTGTTTTTGTTTCTGTCTTTTTGACAGTAGCCATTCTAACTGGGATGAGGTGATATCTCGTTGTGGTTTGATTTGCGTTTCCCTGATGATTAGTTTTGTTGAGCATTTTTTCATGCACCTGTTGGCCATTTTCATGTCATTGAGAACTGTCTATTCAGTTGCCCGCCCACTTTTTAGTTGGATTATTTACTTTTTTACTTGTATATTCTGGATATGAGTCCCTTATCAGATGAATAGTTTGCAATTATTTTCTCCTATTCTACAAGTTGTCTCTTTACTCTGTTGATTGTTTCCTTTGCCTTTCAGAAGCTTTTCAGTTTAATGTAATACCCTTTGTCAATTTTTGTTTTTGTTGCCTGTACTTATACAATTTTTGTCTAGACCAATGTCTTGAAGCATTTTCCCTCTGTCTCCTTTTAGTAGTTTTACAGTTTCAGGTCTTAGGTTTAAGTATTCAATCCATTTTGAGTTCATTTTTGTATGTGGTGAGAGATAGGGGTCCAGTTTCATTCTGTGTGTGAATATCTTCTTGTTTTAGATTTAAGAATTTAGAATAATTTTTTTAACTGTCACTGAAAATTTTGTGTTAGATTTTTACATTGTCTTCAAATAGGCAAAAATTAAGAAACATCATTTGCCATTTGTTAAGTTACAGTGTTTTCTTCTCAGTTGCACCTCAGAAATTAAACTCTTCTTTATCAGAGGTCTTTAATCAGTTTATCATCATGCTAAAACAATTTTTTTCTTAACTGTCCTTTTGCTATGAATGCCTTATTTTTGGCAGAGGAATAATATGCATGGGGAAAGATCATTCTTTTGGCCTGTTTATCACACCATGTATTTGTTTTTATTCTGTCTTTTATGCCAAATAATTCTGTTGTGATCTTGACTGTTTACTCTGGACTGGATAAATTGCATAAAAAGAGATTGCAGCTATAGAAAATATATGTCTTAAACTGTACAAGCCTTCCAACTTATCTGAGATATGGGTGTCCTGATAAAAAGAAATGCCTTTATTATTTCAGGTAAACAGTTAAAACCAGATCACATTTTTATAGCACACCTAATTTGTTGATGTTCTCCTCAAATAGTTCTTCTTGACTAATATAACTCTCAAGCACCATTTAGCTGATGTATTTCTTTATGATGAGTTTAATCAATTTATCATGATAAACTTATTAATAACTGGATGATCTATTGGTTTTATGGAACTCAAGATAATTGGATTAGATGGATAATTTATTAATTTTCTCAGTCTAAAAACTAGTTCATTTTATATATTTGAAAATAAGTCCTCAGCCAGGCTCGGTGGCTCAGTCTGTAATCCCAGCACTTTGGGAGACCGAGGTGAGTGGATTGCTGCCTCCGCGGGTTCGAGACCCACCCGGGCAACTTGACGGGACCTCATCTCTACAATAAACCAAAAAAACTAGCTGGGTGTGGTGGCGCGCGCCCCGTAGTTCCAGCTACTTGGAAGGCTGAGGCGGAAGGATCGCCGGAGCCCAGCAGGTCGAGGCAGCGGGGCCGGGAGCGGCCACTGCACTCCAGTCTGGGTGACAGAGTGAGACTCCAACTCAAAGAAAAGAAAAGAAAAGAAATCCTATTTCTTAGCCATGCTTTTATTTTTTATTTATTTATTTATTCTTTTTGAATCGGAGTCTCACTCCGTCGCCCAGACTGGAGTGCAGTGGCCGCTCCCGGCCCCGCTGCCTCGACCTGCTGGGCTCCGGCGATCCTTCCGCCTCAGCCTTCCAGGCAGCTGGAACTACAGGCGCGCGCTACCACGCCCCGCTAATTTTTGAATTATTGTAGAGATGAGGTCTCAGCAAGTTGCCCGGGTGAGTCTCGAACCCGCGGGCTCAAGGCTTTTAAAAAACAAATAATGTTACATTTGCTTTAATTCTTTTTAATTTCTTTATTTTTCTTCTGAGTTAATAAAAGAGAAATGAGTTATATTTTTGCTCTAGTTTAGTTGTATTGCCACATAGACTAAATGATACTATTTTAGAAATTAAATTCTACTTGTACTGTATGTTACATTCCTGGAAATAAATGTGAATACACTTTATACTTAAATATTATTCACAAAGAATCTTTGGAATTTTATATTTTCTCTAGTTTAAATGTAGAATTCTGTGTAGCCATTGTTACTTTAGTTGTCATCATTATTAGTAACTGAGTGTGCAAAACCTTTAAATTGTTATAAAGAACATGCAGTACTTATATAATACTACTACTAATTACCTGTGATTGGTTTTAACTAATAGTTTTCTTTCTTGCTCTTAGACCACAGCAATGAAAAAAATAATGTATTACAATATGCGTATAAAAACTGTTCAGAGGCGTCTTAATGAGGACCTTGAAAAACTGAATGACCGAAAATGCAAATTACAGAAGTTGCCAGAAGAACGAATAAAATTGTTAAGTTTTGTGAAAAAAAATGTAAGATTTAATAATTTAAAATTCCAGTGGCCACATCTAAAGAAAACTGCCAGATAAAATTGCAAGCAATATCTTGTAAATTATACACGCACACACACACATACACACACACACAGCCAAACATGTATACATATTTTAAGAAAGGAAAAAACTATTAAAATTGTAATACTCAATATATGCCAATAACAAAAGATGAATACAAGTCATGTTTGACTTCTGCAATTACAAGAGGTGCTCAAAGTGGTTACTATCAGACACTTCTGATCATAGCAAACTAAAAGTGATACATAGATATCTAAAAATATGTATACATTTTTTTTTGGCATCCCTAGTATGTATGTGTGTGTGTGTGTGTGTGTGTGTGTGTGTGTGTGTGTATACACACACACACAATTAATACTGAATTTTAACATGTTTTGATTCCAGGTGCTTAACTAAGCTGCATTTTGTATGTGCAATTTATAATTTAAAAAAGATAAAGGCTTTTCTAGTCATGAAATTTTTAAGAAGCTGTGTAATTCAATATGATTCAGATAGTTACAGAAATCTGTCAGACTATTTCAGCTGCATTTTTATTAGACACCAGCAGGTTGTGCTCAAAATTCATTTTCTTGCTTAAAGTACTAAAATAACCTTTAACTAATACTATTAAGACATACAACAAAGTGAGAACTTTAAATCAAACTATAATAGTATATGTACACTTTTATTTAGAATAACTGGATTTCCTTTATTAAAAGTAGATTTTGAAAAAAATAAGGATTATTTACCTTAAGGCAGAACCTTATATATATAAAACTTATATTTTTTTAAATTATGAAGAAATAACGAATTATTCAGCAAATGTTAGAAAATAGTCAAACAACTTTGGGAGTACGGGAGTTGGATCCTTAGTTCACACTTTACCAAGTGTAAATATCAATAGGGGAAAAAGAATTAAATATAAAAATGAAACATGAAAAAAATGGAAGAATAAAGATATAGTTGGATTTACTTAACTGACCTCAGCCTGATAAGTGAATGAAATACTAGAAATCACAAAGGTACAAAATGTAGATTTCATTATAAAAAAATAAAATGTTGTTATACTAAAAAGTATCATTAATGAAAGTAGACAATAAATCACAATCTGAAAAAATGTTCTCTAACAAACATGACAAAGGATCAATATCCTTAGTATAAAAGTACATATAAGTAAAACAAGGTAAAAGGTAAATATGCAAGTAGAAAAATTGAGCAAAGTATATAAACTAGAATTTTACAAAAGTAGAAATTAAAATGACTAATAACATTTTAAGAAAAGCTTAACTCGATTATTAATTTCTAAATATTAATTAAGATAACAAGAAACTATTTTCACCTATAAAACTGTCAAAACATGACACCTGACAGTACTCAGGCTGGTCAAGATGGATGTGACACACTATGTACCACTGATGGGAGTGTAACATCGGTCATATTTATTAACAGCCTTAAAATTCTCATAGCCTTTGACAAAGTAATTCTATTTTGAGCATTCTATTGTCAATATTTATGTATAAGTCTATTAATAACTGCACTATTAATAACAATGAAAATTGGCATCTAGCTAAATGTTTAACAAGAAGAGCTGTTCATTCTTAAGGTAGACTAGCATGTAGCAATTAAAAACCAAGGCTTTGAAATATATTCAATGCTTTTTCTAAAATGAATGGGCCTTAATTATTATAATATGAAAGATATTCTTAAAGTAAAGCACTGATAAAATATACATTATTTAATTCACTAAAAGTCAGAGGAAATCATTATATAGAAATCATTTTATATCTGCCATTTTCGTGTACAAATTCAGGTATTAAGCAAAATATGCAAATATAAAACAACAGCTATAGATAATACAGCTATAGACATTTTTATAAATATGCTTAATTTGTTTCTTAACACCTGGATATATCTATTATAGAAGAGTGCAGATAATTAGTAAATTTCTATTTGTATACACTTCTTCTTATATAGTACAATTTATCCTGAAAGCCTATAAGACTGAGATTCGAGTGGAGGCAAGTGAGGCACTTGCCCTGGGACCACAATTTAAGGGTGTGTCCATAACCTCAGTAATCAAGATAATAAATAATATTTAATGCAATATTTTTTAATTCCCAAAGTAATGGGAAACTCATTATGAACAAAAACTTCACAAAATATCAAAATCTTAAAAACAGACCAGTGCTGTGCTGAGCCATGTAAGAGATTGAGACAAAAGGGAAAATGTGCACCCCATATACGTGCTTTTGTGTATTTTTTGTGGTTGATTTTGTTCCAGAATACCAAAATAGTAGAAAAAAATATTAAAAATTGAAAAGTGTATTAAAAATTACAGCATTATATGAATTTTAAGTATTTATGCGAAAACCAGCATTTATTTTAATTTTACTTTGGCTTTAATAGAAGCACACTCCAATAATACTTGAAAATTGGTTTCTTTGTTTATTTTCATTTGAGAGATTGTCATGTTTGAAGTATTTAAGGTCTTCATTTGGTCAAGAAAAACTGACTTACTGAATGAACTTGCATCAAAGTTGAAGTCACTGTTTGACATGCTTTTGTGAAGTTTACCCTATTTATTATCTAATTTTCTTTTTATTAGTTTAAGTTATATATTCATTTAATAGAACCTACTAAAGATTATATCTGAATTCAAACTTTGACATTATCGTATTTTATTTTTATTTTCTCCCCGGCATATTGTTTTCCACAGTTAGAACGGGAACTGGCTGAACTCAAGGGATCTGGTAAAGGGCACAGTGGTAGATCCAATAATAAAGTAACTGAGTTTGAAAAATCAAAGAATTGTGAAACTATTACAGAAGAATCAAGTTTTCAACAGAAGATATTGACCAAACTAAATGCCTTGAATGAAAGGGTAACATTCTGGAACAAAAAACTAGATGAGTATGTTTAATGAATTGTCTAGCTGTCCAGTCTTGAAACATGAAAGAATAAGAATATTTTGAGCCATTAGTTGAGCTTAGTACCCTTCTTCAAGAGTGGAAAGAATTATAGTATGAAGTAAAACACGAAAAGTGTTCCTACTTCCAGGTCCTAATACATAAGGTTCAAAGCTGGTATATAGGTTTTTTGCAGAGGCAGTTCTTAATTAAGTACAGTGAGCTTCCTCTGAGTGTCACTAAAAGCAATAGAGCTTCTATTGTTGCACGAATTCACCAAATAGGTGAGCCCCAGTAAAGTACATACACAATTGTCTGGAATCATGCTGAAATAAGTTCAGTTTCAATTATCAACTAGAAATATAAAGCAAGAAGGCTTAGCAAGGACTATGATTTTTTTTTTAAAATTTACTGAGTCACTAAATGGATAAGTTAGTTTGCCCTGCAATAATACGAACAATAATAGTAACGTTTATTGAGGTTTTTGCTCTGTGCCAGACTCTATGCTAAGAGCATTACATGTATTTTGCAAATAATCCTCAAAACAGCCTTTTTAGGAATAGGGACTATCAGTGTTGCCATTTTTCTGAGCAAACTGAGGCATAAAAAGGTTAAGTGACCTGTCTAGGATCTGAAAGCCATAAATGGTGGAGAAGTTAGGATAGTCTTCTAACCTTCACATATTCTGAGATTAGCAAGATTCAAAGTGATTTTAATTGCCAAAAGTAGAATGTCTTTTACTTGGTTTAACTGTTAACACCAAGCTTTCTTTATCCATTGAAAAAGAAGTCTTGTATTTTAACATCAAGTTTAAAAAAAAAAACTATCATGAATTTTAATGCTGTGGTTTTAGATTATTCTGATTATATAATTTTTCTCTTCAATAGAATTGAAGCAATTCATCGTATTGAAGTAAAGCAAAAGAAGAAAAGTTACGGCTTATTGATCCCATTTTTGTTAATTGAGTTAGAGACTGTGGGAAATATCCATTTTGAAGCAGGCACTCGATCTGATGACTGGTAAATCTGTTCAAAATTTAAGTATAGCTTTAAAAATAATTTAAATGCTTGGGATCATCAACCAGAATATCAATTTTAAAAATCTTAAAATGTCCAATTTTTAAAACATTTCTCACACAGAATATTGATATCTACTGATATTGATATCATATCATCTATTAAACATTGGCAGTTATCTACTTTACCACTTTACATTTCTCTGTTTACACCGTTGCCATGAACCAACTTTGAAGACATCCTAATGGTATATCATTGTTCTTTCCCCAATTTTCCTTAGCCCAAGTATGGAATATAATTTAGGAAAAAAATAGTTTATAGTCATGTATTAATTTATACTATTTGTTTCTGGACTGGAGATAGCCCTGAATTCTGAATACTGGTTGAGAAGCTAGAACATAGCAGGAATGCCAAAGCAGGATTGGTGACAGCAGGTTCCCAACATGGGAGGAAGCTGTCAAGCAAATCTCCTGTAGGTCTGTGGTTAAAGTGAAACTGGTTGTTAGAGCTAACTACAGTCAGGGTACACAGGGACACTACATGTTAGGACAAACTATATGCTTACACCGGGAATTCAGGTCAAAAGCCCATATAGAGAAAAATGGAGAGACACACCAGAAACAGTAGAAAGCAGGCATCCATGATTTAGAACCAAGCCTGCCAGTAGAAACAGGAAATGGTTGTGTTACTTCAACTAGAGAGCACAATTAGAAATGACCCTTAAAAAAAAGAAGAAAGCCTTGAAGAAAATTATTATTAAGTATGACTTTCCCATTTTTGGAGTAATTTTTTAAAAAATTGAGGAGCATGTAAAACAGCCAAAGATTGCCCTAGAACCATAATGGGAACTTGAGTATGTGGAAATATATCAGGAAGCATGTGAAACTATGGAATGGATGCGGCACATCACCCTGCAGCATTATTTTACTCAAAGTTAATGTCAAGTACTAATTTTTAAGGAGTGGAATGCAAAATTCACACTAACTTTTTTAGGGGAAAAGTGTGATTGTTATGGATTACTTCAAACCAAGCCCTCTGGTTTCTATTAGACGTGACTTTTTACTGATCTCTGAGAGGAAAATCTTCTCAAGAGTCTAGAATAGAAAAGTATGCGAGCTCTTCTTTATTTATAGTCACTTAACCCAAACAGAATTGATTGTATTATTCCTGTTTCTTTTTAACTTGTCACAAAGCTCTTTACAAAGTAAGGAGATTAGTGGGAAAAAATATGAAAGCAAAATGACTGAAAACCCATTTAGATAACTATGTTAGCCTAACAGTAAACTACATAGCTTTGATGGATTTTAATAAGCATTAACAATTTTTGTCTTGGCTTAAATAAGAATAACCTTGATTTATTTTAAGGAGAAAATCAAATATATGTTGGCAGAACTTAAAGGACCATTTTCTGTTAAAAATAACCTTGTTTATTTAATGTTTAAAAAAGCACTGCATATTTCTAATCGTATATCATTCAGTATTTCTTAGCTTCATTTCTTTTATTAAATAAAATTAAAATTTTCAGTTTTTAAAATCTTAGTTATGCTAGTTGAGTGGACTATTGCCACTATAGCTCTATTGTGGTAGTCATATTATTTACCGATGTATCGTCAGTTGAGTTACCCATTGACATCAGACAGTGTTTATCAAATGGGGACTCTAAAGCATAAAAGATGCTGTCTTTGAGACACTTTCAACCTGGTTATAGACAAAATGTATTTATAATTTTAAAAACAACTTTAAAACACCACAAAGCAATATATAAGTTCCTTTAGGGCAGATATAATGTTTCATGTGCCTTGTAAGTCCTAACATCTAGCACAGACTAGATTCGTAGCCAGTAGATAATTACTAATTGAAGCTTCCATGTCAGTTTATAGACACCCACTTAACAGTGTTACTTTGGTGAATATAATGACTTTCAGTAATGTATTTAATTCTTAGTATAATATAAAGATTTCATGCTGTACTTCAAGGAGCTACATGAGCAGAAACTTTTTGTTTTATAGGGCAAAACTGATAGGATGCTGGTTTAAGTCACCATGTCTTTAACAGAATTTGTTAAACCCTTGTCTAGGATTGTGAAGTGCATTTTAATAGGTTAGTTTAAGTTCCAGCCATTTAAACCATGTGCAGTTTATATTTGCTAAATGAACACATCATTTGTATATTAATGGAAGTTTGTAACATCTTTCTGTGGAACTGAATACCTTAGTCAATAATGTATATCATTATGGATGCTTATATATTCAGGTCTCACTGAATGAATAAAATACCCAGTAAAATGAGGGGACCCTCATTCTCCTAACTACTAAAGTATTTGACACTGTTAGCTATTTCTTGTAACTCAATCTCTCTTGTTTTTGTACTTGGACATTTTCTATTTCCTTTTTACATCTATCCTTGCCAGTTTCTTCTCCTGTACTTTCAGAAATTACTTACAGCTACAACCTCTATTTTAGACTCCAGCCCTGAATTCCTGTTTGTTAAACATTTCTATCTGGATTTCCAGCTGGCACAGCAAACTCTACTCATTCCAAAGGGAACCAGCTGTGACATAATAGACTCCATAAAGGTATTAAGAAACAGAAGACCTAGGTTCAAACTCTGTGTGATCTTGAAACAACTATTTAATACAGCTAAACTTCATCTGTAAAATGAGAAAAAATAATCTACCACAAAAGGTTACTGTAGGATTAGAGAAGATAATGTGAAAATAATTTATTATCAATTTTTATGTTTTTGATATGTTTTGATTTGATATCTTCTCGGTACTGAAAGGCTCAACAAACATTGATGTCATTCTTTACTTCCTTCTTTTCTTAAATGTCCACTCCCAATCAGGTGCCAAGACCCACAGTTTCTCTTCCATAATGTTACTTGAATTCATTCTCCCTGTTCATTGTGACCAAAATCACCTACACAGGTCTTCATAATTTCCCACCTAGACTATTGCTACAGCACCTAATCCAGTGCCTGTATGTAGCAGGTACTCCGTATTTGTTAATCAATCAGTAAACATTCCTAAATGGTCTCTCATATGATCCCTGCTGACATGCTTCCCATACAGAAAATACTCCGTTAAGAACAAAACAAATGACTTTGTAGCTATTTACCTTCCAAGTTACATTTAGACTCTTCACCTACAGTGTAAGATTCAACGTTTTCCACTGTGTGGTCTCTAAACTATCCTAACTCCTCTTCCAATTTTTTTAGTGTCAGCTAAACTGTGTGCTTTACTGCTCTTGGAGCAGAAGTGGTACCCACCACATAAGTTGTTTTGTTTCTTCTGCTTCCTGTACCCAGAATGCCTTTGCATCCCCTGCTCTCACTCCATCATTGCTTAGCTGCTGAATTCTGAACAAAAAGCAAAACTAAACAAAACAAAAGCTCTATGAAAGGATTACACTTCATGGAGTTTCCTGTGCCTATTCCTGGTTCCCCGCATTTCTGAGGAACCAGACAGGAAGCTAGGTATTGTCTGTTTATCCTTTCCACCAATTCTTGAGAACCCTCAAGCCTTACCAAGATGTTTACTATATAACAAAAAAACTTACCTAATATGCCTCCAGCGCTAGTTTCTACCAGAGTGCAGAAAGTGTAATAATGAGAACTTCGGTGCTTCCAAGACATGTTATTTGACAGATTTGGCCTAGAAAATGATCCTTTTATAAAAGGAGCAGTAGGTTTACCACCCTAGATGATAATGTGGCAGTTTTGTAGAATTCTAAGTGGTTAGCAGGCATTATGCTGGATTGCAACACTGTTCGTATCTGTCTTCTCTTCAGATTGTGAGCTTCTGGGATTAGTTTGATTTGGGCAATTCTCTTTTCAACTCTAAGGGAGAAGTAATTGGTAAACTACTGGCTTTACTAAGTGAGAAAAGTAGATACTCTAAGTTAGGAATTTGGATATTAGGCTCAGAGAGAGATCATCCATGAGGAAGCTCACCTCTGTGATCCTAGCTCACCTATGTTCAGGCCCTGGTTGATTATGTCATTAAAGGCATGTGTACTTCATATAGGGTTGCTTAGTTCCTGCTCAAAATAATCCATCTTTCAATCTCATCTTAATCTAGATTCTGTACTACATTTAGACAGGACTAAATTTTTATAAGTATGGCCGGATGAGGGCAACAGAGAACAAACAAGCACTTCAGTGTTCTTATCTTCACATAGCTGACTCCTCTTCCTCCTCCAGTTCTCAGGTCAAATACCTTCTCTCAAAGGGCTTCCCCAAGACCCTGTCTTAAGTAGGTCCCTCTCTTTCTTCACTCTCTTATCGCTTCAGAAATTTTTTGTTTATGGCTTTATTTGTTTATTTTCTATCTACCCTCCTTGGAATATAGGCTTCATGAGAACAGAGGCACTGTCTCTTTTCACCCCTATATTCCTAGTTAAGAAGTTATTGCAATAGTCCAACTGAGAGATCATGGTGATTTGGATTAGGATGGTAATGGTGGTGGTGAGGAAGTGTAGTCACATTCAGAGTGCATTTTAGATGTAGAGCTGAACAGACTTACTAAAAAATTAGACACTTGTGAGGAAGAGAGTAAAGAACTATTCCTTTGGTTTTAACTTAGGCTCCCAGTTACATGGCAGTGCTGTATACTGAGATGGAAAACACTGAGGAGGAGCAGGTTTGGGGCAAGTTCTAGATAAGCTAGGTTTGAGATGTCTGTTTAATATGCAAATGGACATATCAAATAGGTAGTTGGATATTCAAGTCTGGGTATAAGCAGCTAAGTTGGCTAGAGATCAAAGTTAGAAATAAAATGTTGGCAGGGCTCGGTGGCTCAGCCTGTAATCCCAGCATTTTGGGATTGCCTAAGCCCCCGGGTTTGAGACCAGCCCAGGCAACTTTGCAAGACCTCGTGTCTACAATAAATAAAAAAAAAATTAGCCAGGCATCGTAGCACACGCCTATAGTTCCGGCTACTTGGAAGGTTGAGGTGGAAGGATCACCAGAGCCCAGCAGGTCAACGCTGGGGTGGCCGTGAGCATGCCACTGCACTCCAGCCTGGGTGATGGAGGGAGCCTCTAGCAAAAAGAAAGAAAGAAAGAAAATGTTATAATTTATCAGCGTGTGTGTGTGTACATATATATATATATATATATATATATATATATATATAGTTAGCAAATGTTTCCTTTTTATGCATATATATACATAGTCAAGGAACCAGAATCATCCAGGTAGAGTATTTGCGAAAACAAAGGGAAAGGCAAAGGCTGATTTCTGGGGCAGCCCAGCATTTAGAGACTGTCAGAGAAGAACTAGCAAAGAAAACTGAAGGTGCAACCTATAAGAGGAAGTCCAGGAATATATAGTTTTGCTGAAGCCAAAAAATACAGTGTTTTAGAAAGGGAGGATTACTTAGCCAACATATCTTTAGGAAGAACAAATTATAATAAATAACTGATAACAGTACTATTTTTTAAAACTTATTTCAGAATTTATCATGTCTTGTATTGATTGAATAAATATGCCCCATGTGAACCCAAACAGAAGTACTATATGATTACTGTGTGTATCTTTAGCAAAAAAAAAAATATATATATATATATATGAGCTATAACTTTTATCATATGTAACTTTGTGTTCTTGAACATTTTAAGAAAAATCTGTTATTTTCTTTGTGTGTATTTTGTATTCCCATACAGGTTTAATTCCTGCTATGAATTAATTCTGTCACGTTTTTGTACTTGGGACTTCAGAACATATGGTATTACAGGAGTAAAAGTAAAACGTATCATTAAAGTTAACAACCGTATTCTGAGACTAAAATTTGAGGAGAAATTTCAGAAGTTTTTGGACAATGAAGATATGCATGATTCAGAGTAAGAAGTTGAATTCTCTAAGGAATAATTTTACAAAAGTTTGACTTTATTTTTTTTTAAAAACTTTCTATTTTAAAAGTTTACAGTAATTTTTTTTTTCTTTTTTTTTTTTTTTTTTTGAGTTGGAGTCTCACTCTGTTGCCCAGGCTGGAGTGCAGTGGTACAATCGCAGCTACTGCAGCCTTGATCTGCTGGGCTCAGGTGATCCTTCTGCCTCAGCTTTCCAAGTAGTTGGAACTACAGGTGTGTGCCCCCATGCCTGGCTAGTTTTTTGATTTATTGTAAAGATGCGGTCTCGTCAAGTTGCCCGGGTGGGTCTCGAACTCCTGGGCTCAGGTAATCCGCTTGCCTCTGCCTTCCAAAGTGCTGAGGTTACAAGTGTATGCCAGCCATGTTATGGTATTAAAATACATCTAGTTAGCAAATGTTTCCTTTTTATGCATCCCTCATGGCTAGGATGACCTCATAAGTTATTCATACTGGACCTCTTTTTGAGAGGGAAGGTGGGGGAATATCTCTATTTACATATGTATGGTTATCTTATCTGTGGCTAAGCTTTTGTGAAATCAATTCTCAAACTTTTTCTGTTTTAATTATTCTTAAGGAGCTATCGAAAGATGCTGGAATGCCTTTTTTATGTTTTTGATCCTGCAGCTACAGTGAAGAAAAAGCATCTGCTACAAATACTTGAGAAAGGATTCAAAGAGAGTAAAACAAGCAAGGTATCATAAAATGTCACTTAGAATAATGGAGTGCTCCACTGGCTAAGTGGGATTCCCAATTCTTTTAGCCATATTTATTGCAAATTTCTGCTGTTTCACAAAAATCTTAGTGTTATCATAGAAAGTATGGCATCTTTCCACTTTGGGTTGTGCCAAAGTATGTCCATTAATTACTTCTGCCTGACTACTAAATCCTTCTAGGCATCTTATTTTTTTGTGATTCTTTTGTTGATGATTTTCAATTATCTATCACCTTTTCCATCTTGAAAAAAATCCATTCACATACTGTTGTACTTTCTAGCTATCACTCTGTTTTCTTTCTTCCTTTACAGCCACAATTTCTTTATCCTTGACTTCACTTTCCCCACCTTGCTGTTGATACTGCTTTATCACTGAGCTCCAAATATCCAGCCAGCCTTTCTCAGCCTTCCACTCCCTTGACAAGACAGCTGGAGTACACTGGTGGAGAGCAGTGCTTCCCAGGCCTTTTCACATCATGGCACACTTAAAATGGTAATATCACTGCATTTGAATCCTGACTTCACTGCTCACCAGCTATGTGACTTCACCTCTCTGTGCTTGCATTTTTTTTCTTTCTGTAAAATGAAGATAATAACAATATCTATTTTGCAGAGTTGTTATTCGAGTTCAGTAGGAGACTGCATAAAACAGTTTTTGGATATTTGTACACCAATATTCACAGCATTATTATTCAAATAGCCAAAAAACTAGGAACAATGCAAATGTGCATCAACAGATTAATAGATAAACAAAATATGGAATATATGTACAATGGAATATTATTCAGCCATAAAAAAATCTTAAACACTCTACAACATGGCCTTGGAAACATTATGCTAGTGAAATAAGCCAGACACAAATGGAAACATATTGTATGATTCCATGTATATGAAGTACCTAGAACAGGTAATTTGAGAGCCAGAAGGTAGAATTCAGGTTACTAGGGGCTGGAAGAATGAGGGGATGGGGAGTTATTTCATGGGTACTGATGTTTGGAATAATGAAAAAGTTCTGAAAATGGTGGTGATGATTGTACAACAGTGTGAATGTACCTAATGCCACTGAATTGTGTGCTTTAAAATAGTTAAAATAGTGTGATAACCACTTATGTACCCAACCCTGAATTGTACCCCACATCTTTAAAATATAAAAAATAAATAAATTTTTAAAAATAGTTAAAATGGTAAATTCTATCGTATGTATATTTTACCATAGTAAAAAAATAAAGAAGCATTCTAAACACTCAATAGAGAATGAATTGCAGCAGATGAGGGGGGCACTATGTGGGGAGCTACTGTAGCAGCTCAGGCCATAGAGGTTGGTGGCTCTGACAGGATGGTGGAGGTAAGAGTGCACTTGATGTACTTCCTTAAGAAGTAAGAAGGAGGTGAAGAATGGGGGTTTTAGAAGGCAGAGTGAAGTGCTCACATTCAGTCCAGAGAGCCATTTTGAGCAATAAGGGTTGGGGAAGGGTAGGACTAATCAATTCCTGTGTTTTCTACCTCCAGACACTGTGCTGAGTGCTTTATTTCTGCATCTCCTAAAAGAAACGAACTGTTTCCTTTAATTCTCCCATCAGCTCTCCGTGCTGCTCTGTCCAAAAGGGTAGTCATCACCCACATGTGACTGTTGAGCATTTGAGAAGTGGCTAGTCCAAATGGAGAGTGCTGAAAGTTTAAAATAAACACCAGTTTTTTAAGACTTAGTATGGAAAAAAGACTATAGTTTTTATATTGAGTATATGTTGACATGATAGTATTTTTGATATATTAGATGAAATAAAATATATTATTAAAATTTATCAAAGAGTTCTTGGGCCAGTGCCTGGCAAATCGACTGTTTTTCATATTTTACCATTATTGTCTAAAGCATTTGATATTGTTGATTGCTCTCTCTTTTTTTAAACTCTTCCCTTGTCATCCATGATGTTATGCTGTGGTTAGCCTCCTATTTTTCTAATGGTTCTCTGTTTCCTTTTTGTTCCTCATCTTGTCCCTAAACATGAGAATACCACAAGATTAAAGTTTACTGATCTACCCTTCTTTCTTCACATGCTATCAATTACTGACATTGTTAAGATCCTGGAAATGAGGGAAGCATCTTAGTGTAGCGTGTAAAAAATGTGATGAGCTAGATTTCTATGCTATGATGTGTACATAGTGAGTAAAGGTAAATATTTTTGTTCTGCATTGTTTAAGAGATGGGCTCTAAAGAGGAACAAAGGCACTTCCACACTCGGGGGCCTCCTGACTATCCTAGATCCCACCAGGGCTAAGGAAGTGCTGGTTCTCTGCTAACCCAGGATCAGGCCCTGCGGCTGCAGTGAGAAGAGGAGACTCAGAAATGGAGAAAGTGAGATGTCAGACTAAACTTGCTAGAGAGCCTTGGGAAGTAAAGGAAAATGAGACCACAGAACCAGAAAAACCATCAGACCAGTTTAGTGACCCTTGGAGTGGTCAGGAAGTCCAGAGCTTCCCAGAAGAATGGAAAACTTTTGACCTTGAAGAGTTGCGGAAGAAGAATCAAGGACACTCTAAAGCAATTGCTTAGTGTCTCAAGCAGAGAGGCTTTAAGAGGAGTTGGCAGGAGTGTCTCTGCAGATGGTGACAAGTTTGCGGGACTTCCACCAGACTACTCAGGAGACCAGCCAAAGGCTGAAGAGCCAACCCCCGCCCTGTCCTCATGGGGAGGCCCCATACAGGATTCTGGGTTATGGATATGGATGGAAGAACAGTGTCTTTTCAGGTCCTTCCTGTGCAGATGTGGTCATCCTCCCTCCTCCTGAGTTCCAGCCCCAGGCCTGTGCCATCCTTGTCAACTTTGCAGGTCTACTGTGGGCTCTCCACCTCATGAACCATGTGCAGGATCCCTGGGTGCCCGGATGGAGAGGGAGGGGGAGAGAGACAGAGAGAGAGAGAGAGAGAGAGAGAGAGAGAGAGAGAGAGAGAGAGAGACAGAGAGAGAGAGAGAGAGAGAGAGAGAGAGAGAGAGACAGAGAGAGAGAGAGAGACAGACAGAGAGAGAGAGTGACAGAAAGAAGTTCTTCCTCTTCATCCTAAATGTGGATTTAACCTCAGATATGTTTACCAGTTCAATGGTTTCTTCTTTCCATACATCCTGTCCTCAGTCTTACAAAGAAACTGCCAGCCTAAGCAAAACTGGTCTT